>ML835486.1:23773-48272 GCA_009831015.1 Picea engelmannii | reverse complement strand
CTTCAACACTTAGGCTCCCTGGCCTAACAAACTCATAAGCCTACAGCTTATACAAAACTTGGCTCACCAGCCTATAGAACATATTTACAATTCTTTTGCATATAACATGATCTGTAATGGGGCTTGGCCTTGGGGACACTACATAATGAGACCTGGCCGTCTTTACATCCTTTCATTTGGAACTCTATCATTTTGGCTTCTTCAAAATCCTCAGCGAAGGTTGGTTTGGCATCCCTTTTCACAAACATGGAAATAGAATCTTGGAGAGCATTAGCGTATACTTAGATTTGCAACTCCTGAGTAGGTTTAGCTTCGGGTTGGAATTTTTTTAAGATAGTGGTAAATATTTGATCGAAGTCTTTAAACTTCTCCTTTGAAATCATGGTGGCAGTGAACAATTCAACCATCAAATATCCTGTAGTGGTTTCTTCTGCAAATTTGTCTAGAAAATCCTTTTGAAACTTCGTCCAACTAGTTGTGGATCCTACAGGTAAGTTAAAATACCACGTGGAGGCCAAATTATCGAAAGTGTAGGGGAAAAGACTGCATACTACGTCCTCATGTTGAACATTCATAAGTGTGATAGCTAGTATGAATTTTGTAATGTGGTCTTCAGGCAATCCTGAGGTTTCAGGGTCAAATTTAGGGAGTAAATTCTCTGGATGTCGGGGGAGGTTATGTACTCGTCCAGGGATGGAAAAATAATCTCTGGCCAACCAAGGTTGATTATTTTGAGGCGGGTTTCCCATTTATTCACCATGGTCATTGTTATCTTCCATGTCTTCAGATCCTGAAACTGAGCATTCTGAGTTAAACCCTTCTTCTTCTGAAAAATCATCAGGCTCGGAGAAATTGTCGGCTGATGTTTCAGGGATTAAATTAAGGGGATGTTCAATTTCGGTTAGGGATAAATCTATTAGGTCTTCTACTGTGTGCAAAAAAAACTGGTTGGGGGTATTGACCATTGGTCTGCTTTTTTTATAGGAGGAAATAATATATCTAAGGAAAGTGCACCAATCTGTCGGGCGTACGCTCTTGCGATTATTCTAAATTGGTTTAATTCCTTGTGAGAAAGAGTGTAAGGTATATCAGGGAACCGATGTTATTCCTCATGATGGGGTGAGTTACTCATTTCAGGAGTACTAAGTGTGTGTGGGATTTCTTGGGAATGACTAGCCATGCATGTGGGCTGTTTTGAATCTACAGGTTGTTTGAAATATTATGTCAAATATAATGTCAGCCATTCATTCTTCATGCCCTCCTTCTAGAGCCAATTCTATTGAGGCGTCCTAAATCCATTTAACTCAACAACATGAACCAAACCCGCCATCGAGGCCCAATTAGACTCTGCAACATTTAATGGTGGAATGGTTCTCCAGATATTGCGATCCGGCCAATTAATTGATGGGATTTACATTTTCTTGTGAAGGCTTCTCCTTCAGTTCAAACATTCTCTTTTTGTATTTTCTCTTATAGGTGGGACTGATACAAGATAAAAGCTGGTATAAACCAACTGGGTAACAAAGTGGGAAAAATATTAACTACTGGAGAAGGCTGAGCTTGAGATAACCCTTTCACTCTAGCATGCATAAAACAATTCTCTACCACAAGCCTAGTAATAATACATTAACATGTTGCTATTTATCAGAAGAAAGTTCAATTAAGGGGATGTTCAATTTCGGTTAGGGATAAGCCTAGAAGAAAGTGCCATGTTGCGATTTATCATAAGAAAAGACATATGCAATAAACGATGGAAAGAAAAATAATTCTCTTAACTCTAATAATCAATCACATAATAACACAACGATTTGATTTTCATCATTAAAGACAAGAACTGTAAAACATTTAATCAAATAACTTATCAACATATTTAGAAGATCTTACTCATTACAACATCCATTCATGAGATGAAATAAGAAATAATTCGTCTCCACATCCAATCATACACACTTTTGATGAAAAACACAAACTTGTCTCTGGTCCTAAAAAGGACTTCTCAATTAAGGCAGCTCCAAAATAGTTCTTTACAAAATCCAAAAATGAGGGTCTTTGCAACAACTATCAACCCTTTGCTAATAGGTCGATACTCCTATTTATAATATACTATTAACTAAAAATAACTATTAAAGTGAAACTAAGTAAAACAAAACTCGCCACATGGCACTTTCTTCTATCAGTATTTCTAAGAGTCATCACATGATCTCACTTGAGTGGGTGAGTCTTCTCATACTCCAACCATTTGACAAAGAGATCCTCACATGTGTTAGCATACGAGAATCTATGCTGTTCCATTGGGGCCGAAAGAATCTCTCTTATCTCTACTTCTCGTGCCTGATACTTGACTATTTTGGAACTTAACTGCTACAACATGGCTCGAGATTTGATTGGGTGCTCCATGAACTACCGCACCTATCCTGGCGCCATGTCTACCAACTTTTCTATTTCTATAGCCCTTGATGAGTCTTGCTCGGCATGTGATTTGACTATGTTGCACAGGTCGACAAAGTCATTGAGTGTGCTGAATTCGGGGAGGCTGATGTATTTTATTGCCTGATTGATCTTGATCCATATTTTCTCGCACTTGGCCCATTTCTCTTGAACTTCCTGATGAGGTTCCTGAGCCTTTTTTACCCAATATTCGGTCGATTTCCTTATGTAGTCAATGTTGCTTTCTCTTAGCACCCAGATGTCATGCTCTTCGGTGTCTTGGCCTTGTTTCACTGTGATATAGTCAATCCTTTCCACAACTTGGTGTTCTTTCTCTTACAACCTCTCCATATCCTTGCACATCGCCAGTGCCATGAGGGTGTCTTCTTGAAGCTCGACTATCCTTACATTGAATAGGTTATGTTCATCTGTAAATTTGTTGTGGGATTCCTGGAATTCACTTCTCAGGAACACCATGGCCTGTGTGTTATCCTAGTAATATTTCACCAAGTGGCACAAATGTTCCAATTCCTTTAGAGGAGAAACCAACTCCTCTTCATCCCTTTTCTCTCTGTCCAGGGTGGCATCTGTGATTGACATCCCTACGCCGATAAGTTCAGATGTCTTGGCATGCTTTGTGTTGATCATTTTTTCCTCCGTGGTTATAATGATGGAGAGATATAGAGTGATCGTCCTCTTCTTGGTGTTTCTCGGTACGATAGATTTCCTTTTTTGGTCATAAGAGATGGCATGTATGTCAGTGACTTCATCCATGGGTTCAGGGATTTGCTGATATCCCTAGGTGAGCATATTTCCCAGGCTCACGATGGTATATATTTGTTCAATACTGGGTTCTTGAACTTCCTCCATGTGTTCTGGAGGTCCGACTTCTATTTCTTGATCATCGGGAAGTCAAGTACCGATTGAAAATGAGGCATTGGGGGTAGGCTCGGTAATTAATTGATGATCGACCATTGAGACACTGATTTCCTACTACAAAGATTCTTCTTTCTGTTCGCCCGACCCTGGCTCGTCCTTCGGACTATCCGCTTGGGTCTCCGGTGCATCAGGAAGCTCAGTGTCTAAGACACTTTTAACCTCTTGTTCATTCTATGGAAGTCCCCAACTTTGAGTGTCGGGCGCTGAGGAAGATGCCTTGTCTAGCTCTTTTTCCTTCATGATTGGTACATGAGTCACGAGGGATATCTCCAGACTTTATTCATCATCATATATGTTTATAAATTCACAGAGGGGGTTTGGAATACTTGTTCTCCCTAATGTTCCTACTATCTCCATCTAAGTTGAAACATCCTCGGGTAATCCGACCCATGGCATTGTAATTTCAGGGTTATCTAACTCGACGATTTCATCAATTTCTATTATCTTTGGGCCACTTTGATCTTCCTGGCTTTCATCTAGGTTATCGGTAGGGGACCTTGTCATTCCTATGAGGTCTGGGTCATCTTGTAGCTAATTGACCATGCACTACACCTGTTCTATCATGAGAAACCCCCTTTCCCATGTGTTGTGTCTCATAGGAAAACCTCTATCTTGCACTAGAGCTACCAGGGGGGCCTCTATTGCTTATGCTGTTATTATTTCTTCCCTGGATTTGAGGGTCTCTTGAGATGATTTCTCTATGGTCATTTCCTGTTCATCCAGGCTCATAGATTTGAACCTTTTCATTTTGGGGTCGACCATCCTTGTGACCACCTCATCCCAGTCTTGGGCATTTTCTATGAATACTTCATCTTCAAATTTATTGTGGGCATATGGCCGACAAGACGACACTTGCGAAGCATGTTTCAAGACTAGGCCCTTTAGATCATGCTTGCGAAATCATACTATCTAGACTCTGAAATCTAATTGGATTAGCCCTTCTTTTTTGTCTTGAGAAGTGTCCTTCACCAAGTAGAAACCTACATGGAAACCATAAGGTATGAACACCTTCTTCTTGTCCTTGACCAGGGTGGCGTTGTAGCCTTGCAGGATGGTTTGGTAACATATCTCTCCCACTACAATCTGGTCAGGGACATGCACTGGTAGGAGATGTGGTTCTTCGGTAGCCTTGAACACCTTGATGTAGGTATTGTTCTTGTCCAAGTACTAGTGACCTACCTTTGATATCAACTTCTTGGCCACAACCGATAGTCTTAGGCATTATTTCTTAAAAAGAATGAAATAAATTCGTGTGATGAATTCATCGTAGATGAGAGAGTAATACTTCTTGTACATGTTCTCCCATAGGATGCTAAAATATACATGGACTGAGAGTTTTGCGACATGCCAACTCAGATTCATGCCGACGAAAATGTTTCTGGCTCACATGAAATCAAGCAAATATGAAGCCATGTAGACGGCTGGTGTCTCTCCTTCCTTCGACGTCTGAGCCTATTGTATGAAGATGCTCAGTTGCTTGGAAATTATCTCTCCTCAGTTGAAGCCTCTCCCAGAAATCGCCACTGTGTAAGCTAAGGGAATCCATGCCTCTAAAAATCTAGAGCAGTCCTTCTCTCCATATAATCGACAAATGAGAACGATCAAGTAGATGTATGGATCCTTTAAGTCGGTCATATGATACCAACTGGTGCTTCGGTTGGTGTATTTCTTGTCTTCCCTCCACCATGAGGCCATCACCCAGCTGGTTTCATGGTGCTCATAGAACTTAACGAAGAAATCTATATTCAACCGCTCCTCGGGGTCTCAAAGTTTGTAATATTTTTGGACCTCTACTGGAAGGAACACCCTGACACACCCACCATTGTCATCATTGATTATTCATTTATGTGTGTCTGTGTGGTCAATGAGCCACTTCAGAACTTCAATACAAGGAAAATAGGGGTTCTTCTCACAACCATATGCAGGTACGATCGTTGAATGTTCGGGAACACCTCACCGTCGAGTGCTCTTAGATTTGTGTCACTATGGTGGATATATTCTGGGTATTCCTCTCGACTGATCTTTTTAAAGAGATCTCCCCAATGTGGGAGTGTCACCTTGGTCCCTGTGCTTTCCTCTATATCTCCAAAAGCCGGAGGATAAATAAAGACCTTCTTCGTTCTTGTTTTGATGACAGGTTCCAGTCTCGAATTGTATTCCAGTTGTTTTGCAACCCCTGGAGAGGAGCCTTCACCTAACTCTGGTTATTTCAGCTTTGGTGCCCTCAACGATTGTCTAGTGGTTGGATTTCTTGGAGGCATTGTTCCTGTAATCAAAATAAACATTCAGAGACTATGTAAAGAACAAAACTGAATAAAATATATGAAATGTAATCGTGTAAAAATCCACATACTTAGATACATACTTGTAAATCTTGCTAAACCTAGTTATTTGATACTCACGTGATCTCTACAGCCTTCGAATTACTCGTCTCGCTTCTCTGGATGCTATAAATTTCTATACGTGTAAAATGATTCTGTTTACAATGGATCAAGAGAATTTCAACCAGGGAAGAACTTACTGCGTCGCATCATCCATTCAATTCAGGTGATGAGTGAAATTTAAACAATCTATGCAACTTAAATTCGTCATGGGTTGACGATGGAGGCATGGGGGTGATGTGGTCTATCAGTGATTTTAAATGGTCATTTCAATTGGAACACGAGGTAGAAACTAATTCAATATTTGGTATTAATTATCCCCTTAAATGCTCAAAATCTAATCATATATAACGCTAAAACGTCCCATCATGTCGCTTTCTTAGTGGGTGGATCAGGGATCGATGATGCACTATGAACATTTTTGTCGATGTCCCTCGCAAAAGCTTCGACACCAATCAATATCATTGTACAATGTTTTCATGGCAAATATGACTCAGAGGTGTGACTTGGACCTAGGGAACCTAGAATGACTCGGGGTAGAAGTAGACCGTAAGGTTCTCCAATCTGGCAAAGACATGTGGAGTTGAATATCGGTGACCTAATTCACATGTATTAATTAGAGTCGGGACTTTATTCAAGTTGTGCATTCTAATAAAAACCTTGGCTTGCCGATGCCAAAAAGGTATCGAGGGTTGGAGATCAGCGATAAACCTATCACGTGTTTTTATTTGGATTAGCTTCCTCGAAAAAGTCCCAATGCCGAAAAGCTTCGGGGATCGGCGATCGAGAAAACTCTTTATTGTGATCAGAATGTTCATTGCGATTATTTTAGGTCTTCCCCGATTTTGATATGTGCATCTAGTATCGGATATCGGCGATATCATTTCTTTCTTTGTTAACGTCTACTCCCCTCGTCTTTTACTGATGCTGGAGAGGAATCGGCTATCGACAATATCCTTATGCAAAAATTTGGCGCAAAGAAAAACTTCCTTTTTTCGATGTCGATGGAGATCGATGCTTGGTGACCAAGGTTTCATGAGTTGCTCTTTTCCTTAGTTGAATACCTTCCGATGTCGAATCTGAGTGTTTTGAGTGAATATTTTTGGATTTTGATTCTTTATTCAGGCGTTAAGTATTTTTAAAGTCATGGGGTTTCATAAGTTCAAACAGACCTGAAAAGATAATGAGAGTCATGATAATAAGCAAAGACAAACCTTTCTCAAAATAAATTCGCAGACAAATGAAAATACCAAGTGGTACCCAAAAAGTGAAAAATTGACATAGGCGTTTTAGGGTGTGTTGAGTGCTGAACAGGTTCTAAACAAATTAGAGAATATTATATCGAGTTAGCACTCCTCTCACTTCTTGGTTCTCCTAAACCTATGTGTGGATATATTTAAACTCTCTCTCTCTCTCTCTCTCTCTCTCTCTCTCTCTCTCTATATATATATATATATATCACTTTGAACTCAACCATCCTACATAAAAACACATTTTGTTAGGTATTTTAATCATATTTATCAAAATTTATGTCTCTACCACCTTTCTCCCTGAAAAGGAGTCCTCCTTGGAAAATTTGGGTTGGAAAGGTAAATTTTGGCCCATGCAGAAAGTTCCCTAGTTTCTTGAATTGGGAAATGCTAATACTGGTTAGTTTCTATAGTCCCAACATAGATACTAACACCATTAAGTGCATTCAAGGCCCCAAAAATTTACTCCACATAAAAGGGAAAGTAGTGTTAGGACACCAACCTGAAAGTTGAAAATCCCAATTATGATGATTGGTTTGTCCACAATGAGCTCGCCAAGATTTAGGGCCTTCTCCTCCTCTCCAATCTCATCCTCCACTAAGTTCAACAATGAATTGGAAAATGGAGGGAAAACCCTTTTATAGAAAAAATAAATTTCTTTTTTCTTTTGGCTCATTCTAACTCCAATTGACATACCATCTACACCATTGGAATTAGGTTTATGAGATCTTCAAAAGGCTATTCTCAAAATTTTGATCTTTGATACTTCACCAATAAGTAATTTTTCCAAGAATCATTAAAGCATGCTTGTTTTCTTATGAATTCCTACAAATTTGTCTCAATCACTTGAGCACCTTTATGCATTGGTATTTGGTAACTTATGAGTATGAATTCACCATGGATAACCTCTTTTATTCATGGATATGGGTCTCCTCCATGCCTTAATTTCCTTGGAATTTAACATAGGTTAACCCCCATATGATAGAAATTGCTTGTAGGATCCCCCTCACTTAGTTACATGGACCAACACCTCCATATTTTTCATTTTCCATTACCCAGTGATAGATACTTCCTTACATGGGCACCTTAGAATAGTGACCCTTGTTTCATTTTGGTTCCCATGTCATTTAATCCCCTTAGGGATTTGGAGTCCAATTAATCTACATACCATGTTTGAGCCATATGCATTTGTTCTCATCATGTTGATATCCATACCTTCTATACTCCCACATATATCATTGGTATTTTTGGATTATCACATATCACAATCCCTCTTCTTCAACCATATAGTGACAATTATTCATTTTATGCCACCATTCACCCACCCCTGAGGATATTTCCACTAATTCCCCTACCATCGATCAATTCCATCTTCCGTTTTCACATTCCACATTACCACCATCTAGTTTTTTTGGGGGTCATTTATCTCCTTGCTTCCCATATGTATCCCCATTGGTTTTCCCTAGTGGTATTCTCATCGGACAATGTGTCTTTCAACACATAGGTTAGATCTATCATATTCTCCTTTCGGTACTACATATATTACCCTTTCCTCCTAGAACCCCATTTGGAAATACTAGGAGTGTCTTGTGACTTTATAATATTGAGTTCAATTTTTGGTAGCATCCCCTTGTTTCCCTTGTTCAAAGCATATGTGTTGGCACAGGGGCAGACCCATGGTTCAACGCTTCAAAAACACACCAACAAAACCCTAACTACCAACCCTTTTGGCAACACCTGCGAAGCAGATGAAGTCTTACCCGAGGTAGAGGCATGGGTGGTTGCAGGAATCAAGTGTCTACAACCTAACTGGGACACAAATCTGTGATCTCAATGCTTTAACAGAGAACTTAGCAGTTAACATTCATTATTACTTAACCCTTTATTCACATCGCAGGTAAAACCCTAATTATAGAACAACGCAGTATTCAACAAGATCTAAGAATATCTGACCATTTAGCACATAGCATCAAAAGATATAGCATTCATCCAAGTTATTAAGCACTAAGATACTATATCAGATGCATCTAACATACATAAATATTCAACACTAATCATAAATCACATTAATCACACAAATAAATTACAACACAGGATATACGTGGTTCAGCCCCAACGTGGGGCTATGTCCACCAACTCTTCGTCTTCTTTATTATCTTCTTTCAATCCTCTTACATGCAAAGAACCACAAAACCAACTTTGCATAGGACATGAGATCTGCGTGCACCTTGCCAAATCCTCCTTCCTGAGTTAGGTCACAACACCAAGCCTCCTTACACAGTCTACACACCAACTTCTTACAATCACTTTCACTTAGCTCTGCAAGTCTTAACACCTAGTATGCACAAAGCCTCTAGCTCAACACTAAGCCAATTCTACTTGTTCTCTTCAGTACTTTCTTACATTGCCTATATATATATTTATACATTACAAATGGGGCCTAAACATGGGTAAACCCATAGGCCGACATCCCATACCCGTTACATAAAACCTAATCCCAAAAATATCACAAAAGGGAGCGAGATCCTGCGGTCTCTGCTTCGCCTAGCACTTTGTCTTCGACCAGCCTGTCGAAGTCCCCAAAATGGTCAAACATGAGAAAGGTTCTCCAAAACTTGGTTGAGGGCCAACAGGTCCCCAACACTCACCTGTGACTCGTCCCAGGTCACTCTGATCTGGGAAACTCTGCTTTGAAGGCCTTGAGATTGGCTCGAGCTGCTTCGACCTGCTGCTTCACCAGAGCCTCTTGCTCGACGAACTCCTAAATAAATTTCTTGATCACCGGTCCTTCCAATCGTTGTTCCACTGTGGTGACTACTTGTTCTAGTTGTGCACCTTGTCCCTCAATCTCCTCAAAAGGTGTGCATGCTCCATCCTGCACTCGCTGTAGCCTCTGGGTCACTTCCATGAATTTACTCTGGAAGGCATGGACCTGTTGCTGAACGGTGCACTGTTCCTGGGACCTTTTCATCATATCGACTGCTCAAAGCGGCTTCAGCTGTGCTTGTACTGTCGATTCTTGTTGCTTTGCCTCCTGGAGCTGTGAATCCAATGTCCTTATCTCTGGGCCTTCTACAAGGCGCTCATAGGTCTGCGCACTTTGACAACTTAATTGCTTTCATTCTAAGGCCAATTCCTTGATTCTTTCTACTGCGCTCTGAGAATTTTCTTCCCTCTAATATCGCACTTCCTGCAGAGTGCTTGGCACATATTGTAGTTCCAATTCTTCCGCTCTTGCTTGAAGCTGTTGAATATCTTCAGTGAGCTTCTCCACTTAACTCTCTACTATGTCTTCTTCTATATGTGCAAGGCCTGACATAGAGTGAAGTGCTCTGGTGACTGCCTCCTTGACTCCCATCTGCTCTATGAGTAGCTGTTCTTTTTCCTTCTGGATCTGTGCTTTATCCTCTGCAAACTTCTCCTGGAGGTCATCTTTCTCTTGCTGTGCAATTTGGTGTTGCTCTAGGGATTCTTATTTTTCTTGCTTTAATGCCTCTGTGGCCTTCTCCTTTTCCTCCTAGACTTGACGAAGGTGAGACTTGGTTGAGTCTACTAACATGCGTAGCTGGGCAGGCTAATATCCTACTTCTATGTCCCCTGTTGAAAACGACGCAGTAGACACTGCACAGCTCGAATAAAGAGCCTGTTGTACCCCTTTGAGCTCCTCTTCGATCCTGTCAAACATTGTCTCATGTTTTTCTTTGCTTCATTGCAAAATGTCCTATGAGGTATCTGATACAATGATGAATATGAGGTCAATATAATCTACCATGAGCATAGTCTGAAATGGAGGTTTATTGGCTTTTGACTTCTTTCATGATGAAGGTTTCTGTGAGGAGCCCTTTCTTTTCTTGGATGTCTTAGCCTCCATGATGGGATCCTTAGGTAGTTTTACTTTTCCATGTTCTTGTTTGTTTTCTTCTCCTTCATCCACTTCTTTGTCTACTTCATCACCTCCTCCTCCTTCATGTGAATCTGGTGTAGTTTCCTTTGATGTGTTGCTCAATTATTGTACCTCTTCCTTCTTTTTCTTCCTGTTGCTGCTGGGTGCATCATATTCTTCGTGAGTGACTACAGGAATTTTGATGAGGTCAAGGTCAGAGATTTCTGTCTGTTTGACCGGTACAAGGAACTTTGTAGGCCATTCCTTGGTCATTTCTTCCATGTCCTGCTCTGTGAGTTTTTAATAGGATTGGAGCTCTTCTTTGTGTTCATCTGCGCATGCAGTGATATAGATGAAGTGCCTGTCTGCGCGGAACTTCGCAAGTGGCCTAAACCTGTGTAGAGTGTTCAATGTCATGCGAGGGAAGGATTCAATGGACCTCTTCAGCTATAGATAATAGGTGTGGAACACTGCATTTGACATCCATTGCTTCTCCATGACTCTTGAATACCATAGCATAGTGAACTTCGCAGCTAGTGGTTCAGATGGTTCAATTTTAGGGAAGGTCACTCCTTCTGGCATCTCCCAAGAAATGAAGGCAATGAGAATCAACAACCAACTTAAATGGAACTCGTATCCCTAATCCTGAGCTTCATGGCAGTATTTCTCTAACTGTTTGACGAGGTAGCTCGCCCAATTCATTTGCATCCCTTCGACGCATTTTTCTGCGAGGTTGGCGACAAACCCCGTGACCTCCGTTGGCCTGTTCTTCCTGATGAGCTTACCAATGATCAACTGGAAAGCTAGGTGCACTGCGCCATTTTGGATGGAGGCTACCTTGTAGCCCCCCTTTATTTCTCCACATCGCCGTAGGTTTCTTTTATGTGTTGTGCCAGGGTGCGATCTGTAGCCTTCCCTAGGTAAAAATCCCAAGGATCTAATCCTTGCATGCTTAATCTAGTGATCTGATGGATTAGCGCCAGATCTACTGTGATGCACCAATCCAAGCAAAAGTAACCACCATGGTAGCATGATAGGAGGAGTTTAACACATGCGTTAACCTCCTGATGTCTACCAAAGTGTGGGATCTTCATTACATTAAGAATTGTGGACCTCGCGATGTCCATAGTCCATGACTGGGGGATTATCTTCAAATTCTTCCCCGTTGTCTTGGTCAAGTACTTGTGTGGTGCGAGCATGCCATAGTTCTTGTAGTCTCCTAAGTTGAATTCACTTATATTTAGCTTCATAATCTGGCCTAATTGCAGTCCAACTGTGTGTATCCCCTTCGAGAGTTATGCAGTAATCAGTGTATAGTCGAAGTCCCTCGGGATGCTATCACAACTAACTGTGCCATCCAGAAGTGGGATATAGTCAGGCAGGATTGATGGGATGAGCTTCATGTTTTCCAAGTCATCGTGATGATTTCTTGTCTTCTCTGTTGCAGTTCGGGAGGGCCTAGATCGACATGTAGTCAATGGGGATTCTTTCACTCCTCTCGTCGACGAGGCCTATACTCCTACGGATAGGATGTCCTCAGCCATGAGGTCTATGAAGATTTCTTCAACATATTTTTCTACTGCGCTAAGGTCCCCGACATACACGCTCGAGATAAGATATCTTGGATTAGTGATCAAACAATCAAGGTAGTAGAATGGATGGCAAGGTTACAATACACACTGCACAAAAGTGATTAGTTCTCTGTGGTCTTGGATAATCACAATTCGAAAAATTATCCTCGGTGCAATGATTAACGGGATAAATAGACAATGTCGTAATGAACGCTTCCAACGGGTAGGAATGCCTTAATCAATACAATTCCATCCGTTATGGCATGGTCCCAAAGGTCCGATGGCAAATGTTCTGGCAATAACTATGTTTCTAGTCGTTCTGGAGCGTCATTCTAATGGTCGAGATGCCTCCAACGGTCATATTTCTTTGCCGTGGCGAAGTGCCAGATGGTGTTGTTCTGCTATTCCGGCGAGGTTCAAGTTATACAAGCCTTCCTTCTGCGAGGTCCTCTTTGGAACCTCCTACAATGTTTCTAGCTTTGCTTTCTTATTACTCATATTTCTATCTTTCTTTCCTATAATCTACGTCTCTGGATTCTTCTTTCCATTCTTGTTCTTATCCTTTCTTAGCATAGTAACTTCGCACTGTTGAGGATCTTTCAAAAGGTTTGAGGATAATACTTCTTCTCTTACTGTTTCTGGAGTTGGTGCTCTACTCTGCTGCATGGATAGATTCTTTAAGCCTTCTTGTGTTCTTTCAACTTCGACAACTAAGTCTCTAGTCCTTAATTGCTACTCCTTGTCTTCTTGTTATTTTATCAAGCACACTATTCTCTTAGCCATGAAATCCATTAATTCTTTCTTTTTCTATTCTATAGCTTCCTCTTATTCTCTCCTTCAGATATGATATCTCTCAATCCAAGTCTTTCCTAACAAAAGTGCAGAGGAAGCGTTGTTCTCAGCAAAATTAAGGACCTCAAATTCTTCTTCTATTGATATTCCATAAGAAACCATAGGTACATGGGCAAGTCTTCCACATAGGGTTATCATCTTTCCTTTAAACAATCCTATTCCTTCCAATGAATGAATCATAGCAGGCTTTCCTAAGATTTACCAAGTACTTTCTATCATAATGTTCACCTATGTTTCTGTATCCAATACACAGTCTATGTCAAAGTCTCCTATTCTTGTTTATATGCACTCTTTCTCTTTTAAAATATCTGATAAACGGATGTCTCTGTGATCATTCAGTGTTTCTTTCATCTATAATAATATAGCCTCTGATTCTTTCTGGTTCTTTAGCATATTCTTAGTCTCTGGACCTTCCTCATGGTCTTCTTGTCTCATGTTCATCTTATCAACTTTAGCAATCATTCTAGGGAAATCTAAAACTTCATGTCTAGTAGCTTTACAACAAAGGAAAATAGGACTTCTACCAGGGAATTCCTTAGCAAGATGTCCTAGTTTTCTACAATTATAACATAATGCCAATCCTCTCTTTCTCTTAAACGATCCCCAACCTTTCCTGTACTGCGCACTGGGATCATAGTGATAGACCTGCAAAACATTCTTTCTAGGATCTTGCATCCGTTTGTTAGTCCAACAATTCTTTCTATGCATAGGGATAACATATCTTTCACTATTTTTATCAGATATATTCATATCATATCTTCTTTCTTCTAGCTGTGGCCTAGTTTTCAGACTAGGAATTTTTTTATCAAATATATCCATTCTTTCGAAACAAAAATTTTCACTTATCTTACCTTTATCAGAGCACAAAGCCTTAAGATATTTACCTATTTTCTTCAGATATGATTCCCTTCTTAGCAAAGAGATTCACAAGTCAATTAGAGTACTACGCACTACAACAACAGATCTACGCATGGAGCTTTATCTTTTCCTCAGTTCCCAAAAATCACAGTTTCATGGCCCAACAACAGAACCATTTGTTGGCATAGGGGCAGACCCAGGGTTCAACACTTCAACAACGCACCAACAAAAACCTAACTACCAGCCCTTTCAGCAACACCTACAAAGAATATGAAGTCTCACCCGAGGTAGAAGCAAGGGTGGTTGCAGGACTCAAGTGTCTACAACCTAGCTGGGACACAAATCTGTGATCTCAATGCTTTAACACAACACTTAGTAGTTAACATTAAGTAGTCCTTAACCATTTATTCACATTGCAGGTAAAACCCTAATTACAAAACATTGCAATATTCAACAAGATCTAAGCACATTTGACCATTTAGCACATAGCATCAACATATCTAGCATTCATCGAAGTTATTAATCACTAAGCTACTATATCAGATGCATCTAACATACATAAATATTCAACACTAAGCATAAATTACAATAATGACACAAAGCAATCACAACATAGGATATATGTGGTTCACCCCTAGCGTGGGGCTATGTCCACCAACTCTTCATGTTCTTTGTTATCTTCTTTCAATCCTCTTACATGCACAAAGCCACAAAACCAACTCCGCATAGGACATGAGATCTGCGCGCATCTTTCTAGATCCTCCTTCCCGATTTAGGTCACAACACCAAGCCTCCTTACATAGTCTTCACACCAGTGTCTTACAATCACTTGCATTTAGCTTTGCAAGTCTTAACACCTAGTATACATAAAGCCTCTAGCTCCGCACTAAGTCGATTCTACTAGGTCTCTTCACTACTTTCTTACATCACCTAGATATTTATTTATACATTACAAATGGGGCCTAAACATGGGTAAAACCATGGGCTGACATCCCATACCCATTACATAAACCCTAATCCCAAAAATCTCACAAAAGGGAGTGAGATCCCGAGATCTCTACTTCCCCTGGTGCTTCGTCTTCGAACAACCTGTCGAAGTCCCAAAAATGGTCAAACATGACCAAGGTTCTCCAAAACTTGGTCAAGGGAAAACAATATGAGATGAGTCACTTTTATATCCCATGGATTCTATTAAGTTCCATGTTGTGTCTTTTTGCAATTTTTTAGCACCTCTGTGGGTCATACACATCCTGTGTTTCCTAGATTGGACATGTTTTCCCCATTTTGTGGGATAACTAAGGAAATCATTTCTTGAGGCTCTCAGGTTGTAGATATGGAGTGTTGAGCGACCACATGACCAACAATTTCCACTTTCACATACAGAAGCCCGCTCTATCACCACATGCTGATCCATCGTCAATGCATCCACCACACCAACTAGCGTTTAGAAGGCAGATGGGTCATTCTCCATGCGATACACATTAGGTATTGTGGCAAGTAATCACCCTAATATTTAAGGAATTTAAACATGGTGTATTTGAGATGCTTTTGATTATAGAATGCCTACTTGATCATTATTATTTTGACCATGTTTCACCTTGGTGATTGTCACATATTTCCTAGTAAGTGGTCAACCTTTGGAGAAGGTTTGTGATAGGGGGTCCCTTGAGGAGTTATCATACCATTCCCAACCATACTTACCAGTTTCCTCTCATTACACCTCCATTATATTGTCTTCTTCTAGGACCTTTGACTTTAGTGACACAAGAAGGGAATGTACCTCATTTAATGGGAAGAAGGGGCTGAAGGCCCAAAGGAATTGATGTTGGATAAAAACATAAAATCCTAAATATAGACCTTCCAGATGATTCACGCAGGGATCCCCGAGAAAGCAATGAAATGCTTCTCTGTAAGAAAAGGGGGACCTACAAAACAAAGTGATAGTGAATGCTTAAGGGGTTAGTTGGAGGATGGGAGGTATCATCATGAGTCGGCCTATCATGATCATGCATATTTAATGGTATGACATTACCATCATTTGGTCACCAAGCCAGTGTAATAAATCTCAGTTACACAACTAAGAGAAAGGGGGTCTCATCACGAGATAACATTCTCATTTCGACAAGGTATTTGTGAATGAAATTGTCGTTATATTCACACTAATATAGGACATTAGCCTTCAACTTGTTCCTTAAAACATGAAAGAAATAAATAATGGAAAGAAGATGGGCTTGGAAAAATTTCATCACAAACAAAGGTGCCACACACCTTCTTCAAAGGCACCCTTAAATGAGATAATATGAGCCCTTGCATCCCATGAAACTCATTGACCTATGAAGTCTAAACCCCTTCCACCTCATCATCCACTACAAGACCTTGAAATACCATCCTTGGGAGCATCCCTTACTTGAGGTCTTTGGTATACCCAATAGGACTTTTATGACACCCATCCCATACTTAAACTTGGTAAATTGTATAGGGTTTTTGAGAATTTGCTTAATTTGATGAGGTAGTTTTGACGCACATGTTTAGGTGCCTTTCTTACTAGATGTGGTTTACACTTGTCATGATATATTTTACTTGATATCTTTGGAGGGTGCACCCTTTTGTTTTGTAGGACCTTGCTTGGTGGCCAGTTTTGGAAGAACAATCCTAGCTTGGGATTCCATGGGGAAAGGATGCCACAGGTTTGATGTTGTAGGATCACACACTAGATCACATAGAAATGCCTTTGGAGGCTTACATGGTATCATGGAGGATCTTATCCAGCCCCTAGTACCCAAACGACTTGCCTAGGAGAGGAAAAACATCATCTTTTGAGGGTTGAATTCATGCTTGAGGGGTTTTGATGGTGATGGAGTTATTACACATTGACACTTGGCATGTTTTGACTAGAGGAGGCATGTATTGACCCTTGAACATGATGAGAAAGCTCAAGGATCCCCAACGACCTCCATTTTCTTCTCCAATGACTTGTTCAAGGTGTCAAAACATTCCCTAAAGGGGTGACGTCATCTTTTTTTTAGGGTTTCTATCATGTTAAAGTGAAAACTAAATATTATTATTTGATGTAAGGGGAAAGAAAAGGGTTGTTGACCCCTTATCTTATGTTTTACCCTTTCTAAGTGGACAAACTATGTTTTAATGTTTTTGTATAAATAGATATCATGTGAATCTCACTTCATATATATCTCTCCCATTGTGAGAGGTTAAGGACTCAAATTTTCACTACCTTCAATCTTTTTTCTCTCTTGTGTTATGGTATATTGTTCTATTTGGTTATTGGCTACATGATGATGATGTGCTAGCTTATGGAGGTCATTTCTACCTCTTTTATGGTGGTTTATCTTGGCATGTTAAGAGTTTATCTTATTACAACTTGAATTTGATAAAGGCTACACTTGGTGTTGTTTTTCTTTGTTCAAAGTTCAATGTTTTTGATAAGTTAAGTAGGGAGTATAAGGGCATACAATTCTCCCTAGATCCACCATAATATATCATAGAAATATTGTTTGTATGGGTTTGATAAGGAAGTATAAGGGCATACACCCCTTAGCATAAACCCTAGATAGGATACTTGCTTTGGGGAATAAGAGGATTTATACCCCCAAGGAGGTAGCACATCTAGATCTCTATCTTGTGACCCCATTAACCCAATAATCAAAGTCACTAGTCGTTGCATTGGAGAAACAAAATATTGCATTGATAAACGTGAAAAGTCAAGGCCTTGAAGTTCTCTCACTTGGATACTATTCTTTGTTCCTTAGGATATCTTTCCTCATTGAGGTGTCCTTTTCTCTCACTAAAACTTGCTTATGTTACAAAACTAACCTACAACCACTAGGGATGCAGAAAATATAACCTTTTAACCCTAGGAAACCTCGAAACTAATCCTAGGAACTAGCTATAACTTCTCCCTAACAAATTACTAACCCAAGAACACATTTTAGGCTAATTAGGAGTAACTTCTATTGGTTAATTTTGTTGATATTTAGCTTGTTTTTCTACAGCCATTTAGGTTGTTATTTGTTTCTATAGATTTACTATTTTACAATCATACTATCATGCTAAAGTCGCAAGTTTTATTGCTAAAGTGGTGCTAGTTCTTCGCTAGTTTATCTCTCAAATTTATCTTGACATTTGGAATCTTATATAGCAGCCTAATTTAATAATTTATTGTTGATATACATCTCTTTTTACTACTTCTATTAGGTAAAACAATCTTAAATTTCTTGTCCACTTTATATATTGTATTGTATACCTAGTTTTCCTTGTGTCTCAGGCAGGTACTATCTCTTTGCAGGTCACTTAAGACTTTGGAAACCTCAAACAACCCCCAAGATTCATCACCAAGTTCCCTTTTCTATATAAAAACTTGAACTATAGGGGAATTCACTCATACATCACACTTTCCTTCTCAACACCCCCTAGGGTCACCGTGTCATGTTCCTAACTTGGCTAGTCTAGAAAACGCTACTAATGTGTGTGTAGGATCAAAGGTTTATAGCATATACATGATCATACAAATAATAAACGCGACAAAGGACTGCAAAGTTTGTATTATGATATCTCTGTGGATTACAAAATGGACGAATGCGGCTAAATAACTGACAATATTCGACTAGATCAACATACAAAGGATCTTAGCCGGAATATAAATATGCAACTACGACAGAATAAAATAACAACACTCAGCTAGATCAAAAGACAAAAGGATCTTAGATGGAATACAAATAAGCAACTAAAAGATAATACCCGGAATATGGGAGCACTGCAGAATCAATGAAGAATGATGGAAGACCTGGATGATCTTCCCGGTGACTAGGGTGTGTCTTTCAACACCAAAATCAGCCAACTGGTGTTTTCCTCCTGGAATACACTGAACTATCTCTCCTGAGATCCGCCTCTTCTCCTCAATGACAAGTCATAATCTGCATAATGATGAATTAGATCGCTGACTCTTCTCTTATAGATTTCCAAAAACCTAATTCACTGCAGAAACCCTAATTCATTGTTGACCTTTTCCCTCCAAGTGATTATTTTATTATTCCTTGATTAAATCACTTAATTAATCACTTAATTAATCATTTTACCTCTAAAAATTGATTTATCCATCCTTATGGCTTCTTCGGCCACTGAAAGTCACTTCTCATTATCTTATACTGTAGTGCTCTTCTTCCCGATTCCGATGAGCTATTACACTAAGAGGTTTCTCCAAGTAATATTCCCATTATGACCTTCTTAGTGAAATTAATTAAGATATGACCCATAATAACTCAAAATTATAGAAATCATCGGAATGCAATGAAACCAAAACCAAGCTGTGCAGAATGGATCATGATGATGAAAGATGCAATTCGGGCCCAATAAAACCCCTCAATATCTCCCGAACTCTCTGTAAAGTTATAATGTCCCAAAATGGGGACATTACAGTCCTCCCTGCCAGAATATTGCTTGTCCTCAAGCAATAACTGAATCCAACTACATATTATACTAGGGTCCCATATCCACCTATGTGACACAAGGTAGACTCCCCTCAATATGTGGTCTCTCCAAGTGCTCACCAAACATGACACCCACATGATCTTGATGAGTAGAATGATCAATGGCCGAGGAATCTCATTCAACTCCTTGAGTAACCACTCTACTCGAAACTCAACTCCATAAAACGTTGAACTACCAAGAACTCCAATCCCTGGATCCCATATCAGAATGTCAACTACAATGCCCTATGGAGTATAGTTATGTAACATATCAACACCATGAGTCTCCTGCAAATAACACATGGCCTCAACCCGAAATGGGTCTATCCTACCAAACCATACCAAACTCAGCATGACCCCCAATGATTGAACATGTTGTTGCCATAGTGAGGTACTACAAGACCTCAACGAATCACCAGTCACTGACATGCTCTCCCCAATATGGAAACTCAATGGAAAATCAAAGTGACTACCCCCTGCAAACGTCCGCTCTTCTCCATCAGTCAATGAAATGTTTGGTCCTGTAATCCCAGGGTCCCATGCTAGTCTCTGATACGGACCATCATGTCGATGCTTCTCTACTATGATCATGACTGTTTTCTTAAAGTATCCATACTGGACCCTCCACTCCTAGATCCTCATAAGATGAAATAAACTATTGACCAAATGGACTCCCGGATCCCATGCCAAATTTTGAAGTTCATCACTTCCAATCCCCACTAGCTGCTGGTGTGCCCTATGGGTAACTGTCGAAGAACTCCACCCTCATCCCAATGAGAGTCTGAATATATAACAACCTCTGAGATATCCTTTGTCACATGGCCTAGGATACTCCCCATCATGCCCATGGCCTCAACTATTTTCCCCTGATGATCCACCCCTATCTTGATGAGTGCAATCAAGACACTCCTATCAAGTGGTCTCGGCCTACCAACTCTCCATGTCTCCTGCCACTGTCTAGCTCCCCCTGTGTTGTTGTCAATGATGAAAGTATCGGGAAAGACTATCATAAATATATGCAACCAACTGTAGGACTAGAAAGTATCATATGTTTTGGTCAATCCAAAGGACTTAACCAAAAGCTCGTCCATCGACATCCATGGTAAATAATCACCTATACTCATCACTAAACACCAACCATCGGGTACAATGGTAGGTACCTCCACCAACTGTGGGTCAATCATTCTCCATCCATCATCACTCATGTAACTTATGCTATGGTGAAGGTGATCTCCCAGATCTGTATACTGCTACAAGGGAGAGGAATTTCCATGCTCTACTAAGTACATCTCCTCCTTGCAATCCAGTGCGTCCCTCTGAATCCCACTGTACAACTCTATATGTCTCTGTGAACTACCACTCATCATTGTGTGCCCTTGCATACTCATGTGATCTCATGTATACACCTGAAACATCATGGATCTTAGGTGTACTACGGGGTCATCTTCTACATGAAGGTCAACCAATCCTAGAACACAAATGGAAGTGTCCTCATAACTACCCCTAGCTCTGGAATCCCCATGTGTACGTGTGTGCTCAATTGTCTCAACACCCCTTGTGAAGGGTGGTCCCTATGACCTATGTATATCCTCATGTATCTCTGGATCATATCTCTCCATACTCATCAGTGATTCTGGGTACTCCTCATGCTCCTCCCTCAACTGGTGCTCCACTGCTAAACCACCAACATCCTCTCACAATGTGGCTGAGGGATATATTTGACTCTTTGCTGAAATAGGTGTAGTAGATTTTTGTCTAGTTTCCTCAAGGAGCTCCTCTGATATGGACTTTGATTCTTGAAGGGTTTTCTATGTGCCTTCCAATAATCTCTGTGTGCTCATCAACTCATGAGTGAGTCAGTCCACCTCAACCTCTTGCTCCCTCAGTGCCCTGTGATACATCACGCCAACCTCCAATAGGTAATCCCTATCCATCAACAACTGCTGGTAGTCGACCCTCATCACAATCACTCTCTCCCTGAGTGTATGGAAGTCATCAATGAAAAGTCCCCCATCTAAAATATCCTATGCCATAGAGGCCCTCCAAAAATAACCTCCCACCAATGCATGTGTATCATCAATGCATCTAGTGGCTGCCATGATCATGTCCTCATTGACTCTCAACTTTCCTGCCAAGTGTCGTGACTCTTGGTCACAATACCATTGATGTGCTACCTCATGCCTCTCACTGCTAGTGTCAACAATGGAACCCCCAACAACACACTCCTAAAAATATAAGGCATTGAACTGCCCACTATCCCCTGTGCTACTAAGTACTCCTGTATGCCACTGTACGCCATCACCAACTGTGACCCCTATTTGAATCGCACCATATCCTGTATGGGTAGTTGTATCCTCCTATGCACTCACCCAACTAATATCATCTGCACCTGGATCCCATACAGATGTTTCCAAACACATGCTATGGTCATTTCGACCAATAAGGAGTGCATCCTCATCACTTTAGACCGATCCTGGGAGTAAGTGTCCCAACAAGCTGTCGGTCTCCACAATCTGGTCCATCAATGGAATCTCCAAGAGTGGTGATTCACTCTCCTCATACTGATAGGTATGTTTAAGGTCAACTATATCCAAGCCATACCTCTCCTCTTGGGTCTGCAGATCCATATGTTCCTTGTGTACAATCCCCACACAAGGCTCCTCTACCATATCAAGAATGCCACTGATATCCTCATGTGTCATGGCTAGCATAGGTGACTTAGAAGATGAAAAATGTGGCTCACTCATCATAGGAAGCTCATCATTCTCCATACATGACTTCCTGGAAGCCATGTCTACACCCACCGGTAGGTCATCCAACCTCCTAATCTCATTATGTCTAAGTGCCAACACATATGAATCCTCAGAAGTGTCACCACTATGCTGAAGTGTTTAATCCTCAACATTACCCGATGGGGAAGATGAAGGATATGCACTATCATCTTGTCCATGCAACTGTCCCTCAGATGCGCAAGAGTCACTAGCCTTATCAGTCTGCTCTAAATAGGCATCTATGGTTTCATTCACATGCATCTCTTCATCCTCATTGTCATAGTGCACCTCAAAAATTTGCACCTTCCCTTTACCCCTGCATCGATGATTTGACTTCCAAGGAACTTTGCAACTGTAGCAATGCTCCTTGCATCTAATGGGTGTAGGCTCCATCTGTTCTCCTGTCAATCCACTCGTTGGTAATGATGTATCTACATCCTTATCTGATTTTCCCCTTAGGCTGGCAAGAAAACCAGCTCTGATACCACTGTAATGTTCCTGACTTGGCTAGTCTAGGAAATGCTGCTAATGTGTGTGTAGGATCAAAGGTTTACATCATATAAATGATCATACAAATAATAAATGTGACAAAGGACTGCAAATCTTGTATTATGATATCTCTGTGGATTACAAAATGGTCGAATGCGGCTGAATAACTGACAATATTTGACTAGATCAACATACAAAGGATCTTAGCCAGAATATAAATAAGCAACTATAGCTAAATAAAATAACAACACTCAGCTAGATCAAAAGACAAAAGGATCTTAGTTGGAATACAAATAAGCAACTAAAAGATAATACCCGAATATGGGAGCACTGCGGAATCAATGAAGAATGATGGAAGACCTCGATGATCTTCCCGGTGACTAGGGTGTGTCTTTCAACACCGAAATCAACCAACTAGTGTCTTCCTCCTGGAATACACTGAACTATCTCTCCTGAGATGCACCTCTTCTCCTCAATGACAAGTCATAATCTACATAATGATGAATTAGATCGCTGACTCTTCTCTTATAGCTTTCCAAAACCCTAATTCACTGCTGAAACCCTAATTCGTTGTTGACCTTTTCCCTCCAAGTGATTATTTTATTATTCCTTGATTAAATCACTTAATTAATTAATTAATTAATCATTTTACCTCTAAAAAGTGATTTATCCATCCTTATGGCTTCTCCGACCACTGAAAGTCACTTCTCGTTATCCTATCTTGTAGTTCTCTTCTTCTCGATTCTGATGATCTATTACACTAAGAGGTTTCTCCAAGTAATATGCCCATTATGACCTTCTTAGTGAAATTAATTAAGATATGACCCATAATAACTCAAAATTACAGAAATCATCGGAATGCAACGAAACCAAAACCAAGCTGTGCAGAATGGATCATGATGATGAACGATGCAAGTTGGGCCCAATAAAACCCCTCAATATCTCGCAAACTCTCTGTCACCCCTATCTGGCTACTCTGGTAGGCATAACACTCTGTAAAGTTATAATGTCCCAAAATGGGGACATTACACACCGAGATTCCCCCCTTGAGGTGACCACTGTTGGAAGATTGGTTGTTGTCATTGATGTCAATCGTAGTCATGGGTTTTGGACCGAAATATTGATGAAGGTATTTGGACATGAAGGAAAATGCACATGCAGATACAACACCCATGGATGGATAGTATACATCATGTTGTTTCCGATGGTATGTGGCACATCACGTGGATCCTCATGGTTGAGGAGAAATGAATTTTTGAAGATGACAAAGTGAATTGAAGAAGGAAGTACATGTAGGCCTTGAAGATAATTAAAGAAAATAATTACAAAATAAGAAAGTTTCAGGTCGGCCCTAATGTTAAAAGGAAGTGACATAAATGGTATAAATAAACATCATTATACATTCATTTTATATAAGTCGAATTTCAGAGGTAATAAGAAGAAAAGAAGGCTGGATTTCAAGGGAGGATGAAGTCTTTTGGTGATGTGTTCTAAGTATCAACAATTGGTATCAGAGCAGGTTGCCTTCAGAACAGTTTAACCACTGGAAGGAAAATCCTGAGTAGAGATGGATGACCATGAGCACATTTCAAATG
>ML835486.1:0-23225 GCA_009831015.1 Picea engelmannii | reverse complement strand
GAAATAGAAAATTTCGTAAGAAGGTTCCAGAAAGGAAGTGGAAGATACAAAGGTAAGTCTCCTCTCAAATGCTTTAATTGTGGTAGAATATGACATATTGTTGAAAACTGTTACTATAAAAAGAGAAGTCTCAACAATAAAAAAAGCTTCTACTCCAAGGATAATGACATCTCCTCAGATGAGAGTGATGAAGAAGATAATGATGGAGGAGAATTCCTCTTCATAACCCAAGAAACCCAGGATGATGATCATAAGAATTCTAAAGAAGAAGAAATCATTTGTGAAGAATATTCATATGAAGAAACCAACCTTAATTCCTTTTGGGGATACAAAGACAATGCAGAGAATGAACAAGAAGATGAGAATCTTGAAAAGTTGAAGCATGTTGAAACTAAAAATAACAAGCTTAGAAACACAAACATAATACTGAAAGGTGAATTGAGTAGTTGTGAAGAAGAGAATTACAAGATTGAAAAGACCATTAATAGCTTGAAGGAACAATTATAAGATTATGAGAAATTGAAAGCAAAATTGGATCACACAAAAGGGGAGCTACTATTGACAACAAAAAAGCTGAAGAAGATCGAAAAAAGCATTGAAAAATTAGATGAGATCCTTAGCAGTCAAAGATCTCCAAATGACAAGATAGGAATAGGATACAATGACAGCTTGAAGACAACAAAACAAGAGAAGGAAGTTGAAAATGATGAAACCAACACTCCAGAACAAGTTGAACAACAAGATAGAAAACTAGAAACCAGAAGGAATGAGACATCAAGAATATCCTCTCCCATCAGGTATGAAAACAATCATTATGAAGGAAACTACAGAAGAATAGATCGTGAACCCAGATGGACCATACCACAAAGAAGATCACTTATGCCCAGGTATCCAAATTTATTTCTTGGACATTGTTATACTTGTGGAAATTTTGGACACAAGGCAATCAATTGTAGAATCAATGAAAGGAATAACTATTCAAGCTACATGAATGGTGAAAATAGTAGATATGAAAATGTTCGTAGACCTTTCAACAGAAATTATAATCCATTTGACCCATTAATGGATAAAAATATTGTATGTTACAAGTGCAATAATCTTGGTCACAAAGCATGATATTGCAGAGAGATGAAGGAAGATAATTATATGCCAAATGTTTGCATACCAACTACATCATGGAAAAGGAAAGAAATTTCACACAATGAAAATTGTCAAATAGCATTAGTTGCTAAAGAATGCAAAGAAGAAGATGAATGGTTCATAAATAGTGGGTGCTCATCTCATATGATCAGATATCAAATTTGTCATCTTGAAGAAAAAGGGTGGAAATGTTGCATTTGGAGATGACTCATCTACCAAAATACTTGGAAAAGGAACTGTAAAGCTTGGAAGTGAAAATGTAAAAGCAGGAAAAGTCCTATTGGTTGAAGATTTGAAGCATAATCTCCTCAGTGTCAGCAAAATATGTGATCAAGGATACACTCTTACGTTTCACTCCCGAAAATGTAAAATCAGAGAAAATAACTTAGGAAGATTGGTTGCAACTGCAAGAAGAATATTGAACAACATATACATCCTAGACATGAAGAAGAAAGAGAAGACAAAAGCCACACAAAAGGATTCCAAGGAAGAAAAAGTCCCAAAGACCAAAAATAAGGATGAAGTATTATTGAGTGCCACATGTTTAGGGGGAGCAGCCCCAAATAAGAAGGTTACCTTTTTCAATTAAACTCAGGGGGAGAAGCCATACCCTTTGCCATTGATGTCAAAGGGGAGATAAATTGGGATCATGATGATAGGGGGAGAATGAGTGTTTCCATCAATGACAAAGGGGGAGATTGTTGGAAGGTTGGTTGTTTTCACTAATGTCAACCCTAGTGTTATCACTGAAATTTCGTCTACAAATGGTTACAAGAATCCAGCATCGTCAAACAGTTATGAGGTCACCCATGGACCAAAATTACCACAAAAGAATTTCCAAAAGTTCCAAAACTATACAAATAGTGATAAAATTAAAGTGTGCTATGATTACATAGAGCACGTGCGCACGTTCACAAAACAGAAACGCAGGAAAAACACACATGTGCCCAATGCACGACTTTTGTCGCTAAAAGCCATGCACATATAAGAACGACACATTTATGATATTGGTCGACCTCCCACCCACTTCTGGTTCAGCTTCCAAGTTGATTTGACACTCAAATATCGACTGGATCTGACTGGGTGGTTGGTCAAAGACCTAGAAATGCCCTAATTAGCCTATTTTCACACTACAAGCTGGTTGCACAATACCTCAAAGAGGTGCTATAAAACAAGGCCATGGGTGCACTTCATTTTTAAGGAATTCAATAGAAAAGTTATGTTGCTACTATTCTCTTGAAGAATCCTCTATTCTCATCAAGAGTATACTAGCACCATTACACTGGGCAATCCATCTCACCCCTTGAGTGGATTAGCTTGGAATTATTTCACCATTTTCATTCAAAGTTGTAAGAAGAGCTTATTTGTGGGGGTCCAAGAGCCCTCCCTTGGAGGAAGAAGGGACTCATAGTCCTCTTTCTTCTTGGTGTTTTATTTCACTGATATAAACCTTGCCATTGGTGACATGAGTCTTATTGTTTTTTGTTCTTATGTCATTATGCTCAAATAGTTTAGTTGTTATTTTATATTTCTTTCTCTAACCCTTTTACTTTATAGTTGTCCTGCTTAACAAACCCAACTAAGCTTGTAAGCACCTCTGTTTTTCTCATCTAGGTGGAAAAAGAGGCGCAACAGATTGGCGACTCCACTGGGGAAAGGTATCAATTTTCTACCCCATTTGGTTTTTTATATCTCTTCTTTTGGTTTATTTAACCTGCAGGTGCATTAACAGGCCCAAGCCGACCCGCAAAACATCCAATTCCAAGTTGAATTGAGAGAATTCCATCTAGAATTTTCTTCATGGCCGTGTGTTTGTTGTGCATGGGTTTATTGGCCCGCTGACGCGCATCGTGCACACATGCGCCTAAGTCACATTGTTGTTCTGTGAACCTATGGCCAAAAGCTCATTTCGGTCTGTGCACAGGCACTCAGTGTGCTTCTGTCTGCACTGAGACCCATGCACCTGTGCAGAAAAATACACATTGTAAGGTTTTTGTGATTTGGGGAAGGCCCCTAGCCTTCTTAAAAGTGATTTCATGCATGTTGTAAGATGCACCACACGTAGTTCCCTCTTCATATAAAGGGATTAGTCAAAACACATAGGCACTTAGGAGGTTTAAAATCATTATTTCCTCTTTTGCTTTCATTTTTCCACATGGATGGCTTGCTTTGACTAAAAGTATAAGTTTGTAATCACATAAAACTTGCATTGGGAATATAAGTTGGATAACAATCGCTTAGTATGCTCTTCTCTCGCGCTTCCAAGCGACCTTGAGAATCAGAAAAAGATTGTAGGATGATTTCATCTCCCTTAAAAAAAAACTAAAACCTTTAGGAGAGGACAACAGCCCCTCTCGGGACTCCTCTTAGTTTATTTTTCAAACACATCTTAAGATTGTAACGAGCCCATACATGCCCACATGCTACAAAGATAGGATAGTGTGGAAATTTACTTTCTTAGATTAAATCACTAGGGAAGTTTAAAGGTTTTGTAACGGGCCCATACATGCCCACATGATCACAATCTAGGATAGTTTCAAATCTTTTCTTATATTAAATAACAATAGGGAGTTAAAGGAATAGTAAAGGACCCACATGTCCACATGCTAGTTTCCTAGGAACTTTTTAATTACGCAAGGTTGTACCGAAGGCATTTAGTTAATTAGGTAATCAACACTTGTAAAGGACCAAGCGAAGTCCACATGCAACAAGGTGACACCTAATTCATTAAAACATTGGCACACTTTCACTCATTCGCACACAAAATTCACTTATCACTCACATAGTTTCTTCTCAAAACGTGGAGGTCAAAGTAAGTTTCCTCCAAAGGGATTCTGAAACACCCCACCCTTTTCTTGACGAAACTATCCACTCCCATTTAATTTCAACGAGGTTGGTTCACACCCCCAATCTCTCAAACAACCACATATAATTTTTTTTATAAAAAACACACTAAGTTTTCCTCCAAAGGAGGTGCCAAAATATTTTTTTTGAGTCTAGGTAGGATTTTGGGTATAGGCATCCAAATAACTCCCCGTTATCTGGTTCTCACATTGTCAAAACAATAAAATTTGTCAAATAGGGAATTGAAAATCCTCCAAGTCAAGTGTTCCTAACACCATAAGGCAGGGAGATACCTGTGAAGGGTTGAAGGCCGAGGTCTGATTGTTCTGTGCATCCCCCCTTGAGGCACCCACCTCTTGGATGGGATCCAGCTTGTGACCCATTTCTTAGGCTGAAAATCTAAATGCTGCACTTTGATCGAGGTACCTAGTGACCAAATTTTAGGGCATCTACCCAAGTGGAAATTGTGGGCTGCAATTGCACCTTGATCGGATTTTTTGTGGCTATTGGGAAATATCACCGGCTCTTTCAGGATATGCCCCCTTTACCCCTCATTATAACTGATTATTTCATCCTTCACTAGTTTCTCTTCTGGTGACTTCAGACCCCACTGTTGAGTACTATTGGAAGGTCCAGTGCTATTTGAGAGGAAGGACATTACGTCTTTTAGGACACAAGCATTTTTTTTCTTTGATTCCCCATGAAGAAAAAACCCACTTATCCACATATATGCTTATTTTTCAAAACACTTTATGTATGATGCACTTCTGATTACATTTTGATTTGGATATCTATATTGTGTAAAGTTCAAAATTGCAACAAAGGATCTTTCTTATTTATTACTCTCACCACCATTCACACACATTCCCCGTCATTCCAGATACTTGCTAAAACTCCCTCCTATATTAGGGGGAGTGCCTAGTCTTGCCAAATCATTGACACCACATTCTCACACTCCAGTGAGTGCCACTGTCCTAGGATCAGCTTTGATTGGTTCCATATTACTTGGGTCCACTTCCCAAGGTCCTCCATTCACTCACTCTCCTTTACATGGAAGTGGGGGAGCAACTTACTCTCAAGGAGGAAGTACCAACCCACCTAGCCCCCCTCAAGGGTCAGGTTCATAGAACACTCACACCATGGATGGAACTAATCCTCCACCCCCACTACAGATGCCATATTTGGCCTCTCTTAACATACCATATCTAAGCAAACTCACAAATGATCTTATATTTCATGATCCCACATGGCTTGTGATGCCTACCAAACTACCTTCAGACATCCCCAAGTTTGAAGGAAAGGTAGGAGATGACCCTGCCAACCATGTCATGACTTTCCACCTATGGTGCTCTTCCAACAAAATTATGGATGATTCCATCAGACTATGATTATTTCAATGCACACTCACTATCCCATCAGCCAAATGGCATGTAGACGAAAAATCGGGGTCCCATGTGACTTTCGAGTCCTTGGCCAAAGCATTTTTGACCTTCTTCCAATTACCAATCCGCCATGACAATGGTCTTGAACTACTCTCTAATTTCAAACAAACCTCAGCCACACATATCGCTGATCACATTCACGAGTGACATAGACGACGTAGTTTGTGCAAAGCTGAAACCACCAAACAATAGTGTCTTGATTGGTTTCTCAGATCACTTGTCTCTCTCCTCGGTAAAGATGTCTCCCCCACCTTCCCTCAATTAGAAGAAGAAGCCATCAGTAAGGCTCAACAATATGAGCTCATCTATTCACAATCAGGGTAATTATACACAGTACTTCCTGATCTCCCAAAACCCGTGCCATTCAGTCAAGACAAACCCAGGATGTCTCACTCAACATACAGATTGATTGGTAATACCACACACCATAGTCCTCAACCCCAACCACCACCAATGTATGGCACACCTAAATATCCGCCGGCATATGGGGGAACCTCTTATTACCCCCCACCCCCTTATCAACAACCACACTATGTTGCTATTCCTCCACCCATCAGTGGGCCACTGTCGACACCCCCAATACACCCACCCATCCAAACAAATTTTGGTACCCCCTCTACCTCAGCTTATACTCTAAGTACTAGCGAAAGTTCCATGCCTTCCTATGTACCTTATGGATCACAACTCCCACAGAATCCATAATTTCCATTCCATAGTCCTCCACAACCCATGGCTCCCCCACACCCTCACTGTAACACCCTGTTTCCCCCAGTTTGTAAAAATAACTAGACTGGCCAAGAACTGTGGCAAAACTCAGAAATGAGAATGTGTGATGTGAATGGATCTTGTGGAAAAGGTCGATGAATGTGAATAATATTATGAATTTATATTGCAGGACTACTGAGATGGGATATGCTGAAAAATAGACCATGATGGTTGAAGAAAGGCGGTGAAAGGAACCTAGAAAGGTGGCGTTAACATCCACCGAAAATCAATACCGTATTTGGACTTCACTGGCCCAGAGAACCAAAAGCGGCTCGGTGGCCCCGAATTAAATGTCTCATAGGCTGGTAGGTAGATGGATCCTGAGGAATTAATGAGGGATGGGGAGGAGAACTGCCCATCCATAGAGCCGTCAGGCTTGACCAACGTAAGGGAAATCGCGCCACACGCAACCTCGCAAGAGGATAAGGTGTGGGGGAGAAGAGATTGGGGGGGACGCGAGGGGAAAAAGAGAACTTTGGTGATATGCAGAGGGGGTGATAGCAGAGAGGAAGGAGAGTAACCTTCACTCCTGGTCACTGGCAAGTAGAGACGAGGTGTCACAACATCGTGGTCTCAGCTCGGGGGTGGCTAGTGGTAAATCCGTTGGGAGTCGTTGAGCCTACTGTTGGGTGGAAACGGGCACCCCTCTCAGCAGTTGTATAACCCCTGGTGTTACTTTTTGATAAGTGTTTTTCCTTTGGCATCTTGAAATATATGTATTCTGACAATTATGCTCATAAGCTGTGAAATTGTGAATAATTTCAGTATAAGAATGTTTGTATGATGTTTTAATCAGTATTGGTAGTTGTATGTTTATAATGGAAAGACTACGTGTGGCTTATGTTCTCTTAAATCATTATTTATATGCATACTGATCTAATTCAGACTTCACACCTGGTTCTTGGGAGAGAGATACCCTTATCTGCCTTACATAGTACCCCGGGTAAACCTCCCCATAGAGGTACCCTTCTTGAAAAATCCATCAAGAACCTGGAAGGAGGACGTGAAGATGCAAGGCCTTAAGAAATCCCTGATTAGTATCGAATCGACGGATGAGATCTCGTCGGACGATCTGTGGTCACTCACAGCTGTTAGATAAGAAGAAGAAGCTGGAAAGATAAGTACCTTAACCTTGATAGGTGTTGATCGACGGACGAGATCCCATCGGGAAATCTATGGTCACTCATGACCATTAGATTTGGTAGGAGAAAGTAGGATGTTAAGTGCCTTACCCCTGTGAATTTCTGTGTCTTCGTGGGTAGCGAAGAGATTGGGACTGTAGATCCCCAAGGTCCATGAGAGCATATGGACCGTTGATCTTTCCATGTCCAGGAAGTCATGGGAGAGCACACAAGTTAGGAACCTGTCTGAGCCGTCAGATCTTGGCTAAAAAACCCGACAGTCGTTGGATCTGTCAGGAGATATCCGAGGGATAAACCCCCAGTGAATAGGGGAAAAATACCTGAAATTGATCTGGACCATCCGAATAACGGAGGCCACGTTTCAAGATATTTTCCACTTCAGGAAATCGGGAGTCAAGAACTCGGGAGTTCTGGTGACGAAAGATCGGGGCATTCCATGGTAGAAACCCCGAAGTAGATTTGGGTCATTCGAGTAAAGGAGGCCATGTGTTGTGAGATTTCCCATTTCGGGAAATCAGGAATCGATAACTTGGGAGTTCTGGTGACGAGAGATCGGTATGTTCCATGGTGGAAACCCCGAAGCAGTCGTAGAATGACCGATTTCGGGTGGCTATGTGTCGAGAGATTACCCGTTTCGGGAAATCGGGGATCGGGGATTTGGGAGTCCCGTTGACAAGAGGTTGGGATCTTGCCTTGACAAATCCTAATGGAAGAGAGACCGTGGTCATATGGGAAGAGGTCATATTGACCAAGGCATAACCCAAGGGGCTAATCACCGATTTAGGCTTGTTTGGCACTTCAGCGTTTTGACACTCGGGATACCGAAGGGCATGTTCCCTTGTGCTCTAAAACCATGAAATCCAGACTTATAAATATTGAGATGTTAACAGGTGGTTAAGCTTCGATGAACAGACAGGATCCTCTCGGAGGATCCAGGGTCTGGGATGACCATGAAATGTGAGGAAGAGATGCTGGATTTAAGCTGGGGTGCAAATGTGCATTAGGGTAAGTGTCGAGAATATTTGGACGACGAGAGGCCACCTGCCCAGATCTACGACTGAGGCTTCATTCCGGAGCCCCCCTTTCCATTCTGCCTTTAATGGGGGGGGGTCCGGAATGGTGTGGCGTGTGAAGTGGGACCCTCCTCCTGTCACGTCACCCTCCGGGTCATGTTACCCATCTCGCCACCTGTACTCCACTCAACCGCATGACATGGCCGTTCTTAATGGCCATTCGCTAACCCTGTTGGGATTCGTCCCTATTGGCCAGTCACTAGCCCTGTCGGGGTTCGGTGGTTGTAGAGTCGAACGATTCGACATTCCTGTAGAACCGAGGCACGAAATACAATAAGCGCCATGATTATTTGACCTGTGATCCTGACTCGCGATGAAATTGGAGAGAGAGAGAGTTAGCTTACGCTAGGCCTCCGTAGATATTTCGGGGGCTCTGATTCTGCAGAATTCAACGAAAACTTGATTATGGTAGTGGGTGTGTTACAAATTGGTATCAAATCATGGTGACAACACTGAGCCTAATTGGGCTCATGAATGAGTTGCGCATAAGCTCTGTTTGAATCACTCCTAAGAGGAGTAACCCCCTAACTTAACTCTCTTATCCAGGATCAAAACTTGGAAATGAGAACCCGATGGTGTATGCATGTGAAAGAGTTATGAATTTATGCGCATGTTATAAAAATGTATCTAACTCTTGACTAATAACCATTGTTTGTCTTTTCACCCAAGTGGACGATCAACCGCGGGAATTTACAGACATAGAGAATGGTGACTCACCAAGAGATGGGAGAAGGCTCCCACAATAGAGACGAAGATTCTGACAAAATAAAAGCAATAGGAACCCCTCCAGATCTAGCTGAGACTGTGAGGAGTCTCATGGTTGAATTGCAAAGCTGCAAGGCTGACAATGAAAGGATGATGAAAGAACAAGAAAATCAAACTGAAATTAATGCAGTTTTACTGCAGAGCTTATCTGACCTACAACGACAAATGCAGCATGAACCCGAGATACAGAAACATGGTCATATCAGTGGCCATACTGAGAGGAGCACCTCAAGGAAGGTCCACCCCAGAGGTAAAGGACCAGTGCCAGACGATTCCTCTGAGAAGGAAGTTGGCGATTCAGAAGGCTCTTCCAGCAGCAGGACCGATCCCTATTCTCAAAGAAAATAGAAGAAGCACAAGACTTCCAAGGGTCATAAATTTGAGGAATTCAGAAAGGCCAAACCTCCCTCCTTCGATGGTGAGATAAAGAAGGGAGAGGAAGCAGAGGCCTGACTACTTGGAAAGAAAAAATATTTCAGAGTCCATGATTTTTCAGAGAATTTGAAAGCTCGAGTGGCCATTTTCAATCTGAATGGAAAATCTTCCATCTGGTGGGAAGATCTTAAGAATGTGAAAGGGGTTCACGAGGAGGACCTGTCCTGGAAACAGTTTGAGAAATACTTCTGGAAGAAGTCTTTGTCGAAAAAATATTTCGACAAGAATACAAAAGAGTTTTATGAAATCAAACTGGGGCAACTCACTATAGAGGAATATGTCAACAAATTCCTTGACTTATTGAGATATGTACCCTACATCAAAGCAGAGAAGGTGAAGGTGCAACGCTTCATCAGTGGGCTACCCAAGGAATACCAGAACAAAATTGAATTTGATGAGCCAAAGACCTTAGAAGACACTATTTGAAAGGCAACATATGGTCATGAACAATATGGACATCGGGCAGAGTCTCGTGGAGACTGGAAACAGAAGAGTGATTCGAGATTTCAGAAAAAGGGAATCAAATCCTCAGGATTTAAGAACTACAAGAAAAACCCCAGAATGAACTTTCCAGCCTAGAGTGTACTCCAACAGAACTTTCCCTCATCAGACGGAAATGAAATTTCTGGACCTATACCAGTAAAGAATGATAACCCAAAGAGAGAACCTTTGAAATGATGGGGTTGCAGAGAAGAACATCTCCTGAGAGACTGTCCACACCGACAACAGAACAGTCGGAAAGTTTATAACATTCAGGAAGCTACCACAGTCAATGACGTGGCAAGGAGTGTACCACAGATTTATGCAGCATTGGATGATAACCAAGCTGACCACCAAGCTTCAATGGTGGAAATAAAAGGTATGATTTTCAACCATCTAGTGTCTATTTTGATTGACCCTGGTTCAAATTTGAGTTATATAGCCCCTAAATTTGTTGATAAGTGTAAACTATAGCCACAAAAACAAACCAAGCCATGGTTGGTACAGTTAGCCACTGGCACCAAAAGAAGGGTAGCAGAGGTCATACCAGCCTGCCAATTAATGTTGGGTGAATTACCCACCCAAGCAACCCTTAACGTATTACCCCTAGGATCATATGATCTGTGGATTGGTATGGACTGGCTAGCCGCCCATAAAGCCAGACTGGACTGTTACCATAAAACCTTGGAGTGTGTAAGTAAAGAAGGGAGAAGGATAACCCTTCAAGGGATTTGAAAACCTGTCTCGGTGAGGCAAATATCAGCCCTGCAAATGAGAAAGTATTTCTGAAAAGGATGTCCCCTATATGCAATACAGGGGTTGAAAACAATTGAAGGTGATAAACCAAGCCCTAATGATCATCCTATCCTGAGAGAATACAAAGATGTGTTTCCAGAAGAGGTACTGGGTCTACCTCTGAGAAGAGCCATTGACTTCTCAATAGAACTTGCACCAAGAGTGGTGCCGATGTCTAGGACACCCTACCGGATGAGCACACCTGAGTTAGTGGAACTCAAATTGCAATTGAAAGAAATGATGGATAAGGGTTATATTCGACCCAGCGTGTCCCCATGGGGAGCACCAGTCCTGTTTTTGAAAAAGAAGGATGGCACCCTTAGACTGTGTATAGATTATAGACAACTCAATAATGTAACCATAAAGAACAAGTACCCCTTGCCTAGGATCGATGATCTATTCGATCGATTGGGAGGTGCATCTATTTTCTCAAAGATTGACTTGAGGTTGGGATACCATCAAGTCCGAATCAAGGGTGAAGACATCCATAAAACTACTTTCCAGACACGGTATGGTCACTATGAGTTTGTGGTAGTGCCATTTGGGTTAACCAATGCCCCTGCCACTTTCATGTGCTTAATGAACAATGTACTTAGTAAAGTTTTAGATAAATTTGTACTAGTTTTTATTGATGACATATTAATCTACTCTAAGAACAAAGAAGAACATGAAGAGCATCGTAGACTTGTGCTGCAAGTGCTAAGAGAGCATCAACTCTATGCTAAATTCAACAAATGTGACTTCTTTCAAAAGCAAATACGTTACTTGGGATATGTTCTATCCGAGGAAGGGGTAGCAGTAGATCCTGACAAGATCAGGTCTATCATGGAATGGCCTACCCCGAAGGATGTTTCAGACATCAGATCCTTTATGGGATTAGCAGGATACTATAGGATATTTATAAAAGGATTCTCTAAGATTGGTTTTCCAATCACTGCCCTCCAGAAGAAGGGGACAAAATTCCTGTGGACACAGAAATGTGAAAAAAGATTCCAAACTCTGAAACATCTACTGACCCATGCACCCGTGTTGAAAATCGTTGACCCAGAAGCTGACTTCCTTGTGTGCACAGATGCTTGTAAGGAAGGGCTCGGAGGAGTCCTTATGCAGAAAGGAAGTGTGATCTGCTATGAATCCCGAAAATTGAACTAACATGAAGTCAACTATGTGACTCATGATCTAGAACTGGCTGCCATAGTGCATGCCTTGAAAATGTGGAGGCATTACCTCTTGGGAAGAAAATTTGTACTTATGACAGGTCACTGTGGATTGTGATATTTGTTTGACCAACCAAAGCTCAATGCCAAACAAGCTAGATGGATGGCCCTCCTTAGCGAATTTGATTTTGAAATCAAACACATTAAAGGGAAAGAAAATAGGGTGGTCGATGCCCTTAGCAGAAGCATGAAAACAATTCACCTTGCAGCGATGAGTACCTATGAGACAAATGTCAAGAACAAAGTCAGAAATGCACAAGAGACAGATCCCTTCATTTAGACCGTGACCCTGTACCTACAGCAAGAACCCTCTGGAGTAAAATATGAAGGCTACCAGGTGACCGAAGGAGGTCTGCTCACTTACAGATATAAACTGTATGTTCCAAATTGTGACGATTTGAAGAGGTTCATTATGGATGAACTACATAAAATACCATATACTGGTCACCCAGGATACCAGAAAATGATCACTGCCACCCGAAAACAATTTTATTGGCCTGGATTGAAGAAAGACACAGCCAAATATTTGGCCTGATGCATAGAGTGACAACAGGTTAAAGCAGAACATCGACACCTAGCAGGATTATTGCAACCTTTACCCATCCCAGAATGGAAATGGGAAACCATCTCCATGGATTTGATCACTGGATTGCTAACTTCAACCAAACAGAATGATGCCAGTATGGTAGTGGTGTATAAACTGAGCAAGTCTACTCATTTCATCCCCATCAAATCAACTTGAAAGGCGATAGATATCACCTAGGTATTCATGAAAGAGGTATTCAGACTGCACGATATGCTGAAAGAGATAGTGTCTGATAGAGACACAAAATTTACTTCCAATTTTTGGAAATCACTGATGGCTGGTTTAAAAACCAAATTGTTGTTTAGCACCGCCTATCACCCTCAAACCAATGGATAGACAGAAAGAGTGAATCGAATACTAGATGATATGTTAAGGATGCATGTAATGCATCAACCCAGGAAATGGGAAGACTACCTGGCATTGGTAGAATTCACCTACAACAACGGCTACAAAGCATCCTTAAAGATGATTCCCTTCGAGGTCCTCTATGGTAGGCTGTGTAATACTCTAGTCGGTTGGAGTAATCCTGTAAATAGGATTTCTTTTGGACTCGACATGTTGAAAGAAATGGAACAACAAGTGACTCAGATAAAACAAAATATGAAGGTCACTCAGAACCGACAGAAAAGTTATGCTGACCAAAAGAGAAATCCAAGAGAGTTCAAAATGGGAGATCATGTATATCTAAGAGTTAGGCTCGGGAAGAGTTCCCTAAAAATGGGAGCTTGTGCCAAGCTGGAACCCCAGTATTGTGGACCCTTTGAGGTTCGAGATAGAGTGGGACCTGTAGCCTATCGGCTAGCACTTCCTCCCACAGTAAAAGCATATAATGTTTTTCATGTTTCATTATTAAAGAAATATGTACATGATGCTAATCATATAATTGACTGGTCTGTGATCCAGGTGGAACCGGAGGGAGAATTTCTACCAGAACCCCAATGCATATTGGGAAGAAAGGAAACCCCACTCCGGAACTGAACCATTGCACAGGTCAAGGTGCAGTGGAAACATTTTGGCCCAGATGAGGCTACATGGGAAATGGAGGATGCCATGAAACAATTATATCCGATTTTGTTTACATCTATACATGCATGACATGTTTATAGATAGAGCATCGAGGACAATGTTCCTTTAAGGGGGAGGGAATTGTAATACCCTATTTCCCCCAGTTTGTAAAAATAACTAGACTAGCCAAGAACTGTGGCAAAACTCAGAAATGAGAATGTGTGATGTGAATGGACCTTGTGGAAAAGGTCGATGAATGTGAATAATATTATGAATTTATATTGCAGGACTACTGAGAGGGGATATGCTGAAAAAGAGACCACGATGGCTGAAGAAAGGCAGTGGAAGGCACCTAGAAAGGTGGCGTTAACTTCCACCGAAAATCAATACCGTATTTGGACTTCACTGGCCCGGAGAACCAAAAGTGGCTCGCTGGCCCCGAATTAAATGTCTCGCAGGCTGGTAGGTAGATGGATCCTGAGGAATTAATGAGGGATGGGGAGGAGAACTGCCCATCCGTAGAGCCGTCAGGCCTGACCAGCGCGAGGGAAATCGTGCCACACGCAACCTCACAAGAGGATAAGGCGTGGGGGAGAAGTGATTGGGGGGGACGTGAGGGGAAAAAGAGAACTCTGGTGATATGCAGAGGGGGTGATAGAAGAGAGGAAGGAGAGTAACCTTTGCTCCTAGTCACTGGAAATCAGAGACGCAGTCTCACAACATCGTGGTCTCAGCTCGGGGGTGGCTAGTGGTAAATCTGCTGGGAGTCGCTGAGCCTACATTTGGGTGGAAATGAGCACCCCTCTCAATAGTTGCATAACCCCTAGTGTTACTTTCTAATAAGTGTTTTTCCTTTGGCATCTTGAAATATATGTATTCTGACAATTATGCTCATAAGCTGTGAAATTGTGAATAATTTCAGTATAAGAATGTTTGTATGATGTTTTGATCAGTACTGGTAGTTGTATGTTTATAATGGAAAGACTACGTGTGTCTTATGTTCTCTTAAATCGTTATTTATATGCATACTGATCTAATTCAGACTTCACGCCTGGTTCTTGGGAGAGAGATACCGTTATCTGCCTCAGATAGTACCCTGGGTAAACCTCCCCATAGAGGTACCCTTCTTGAAAAAGCCATCAAGAACTTGGAAGGAGGACGTGAAGGCGCAAGGCCTTAAGAAATCCCTGATAAGTATCAAATCGACGGATGAGATCCCATCGGGAGATCTGTGGTCACTCATGACCGTCAGATAAGAAGAATAAGATGGAAAGATAAGTACCTTAACCTTGATAGGTGTTGATCGAAGGATGAGATCCTGTCAAGAAATCTGTGGTCACTCATGACCGCTAGATTTGGTAGGAGAAAGTAGGATGTTAAGTGCCTTACCCCTGTGAATTTCTGTGTCTTCGTGGGTAGTGAACACATCGGTACCGTAGATCCCCAAGGTCCATGAGAGCATCTGGACCGTTGATCTTTCCATGTCCAGGAAGTCGTGGGAGAGCACACAAGTTAGGAAACTGTCTGAGCCATCAGATCTCGGATGAAAAACCCGACAGCTGTTGGATCTGTCAGGAGATATCCGAGGGATAAAACCCCAGTGAATAGGGGTGAAAGCCCCGAAATAGATCTGGACCATCCGAATAACGAAGGCCACATGTCAAGAGATTTTCCACTTTGGGAAATCGAGAGTCGAGAACTCGGGAGTTCTGGTGACGAAAGATTGGGGCATTCCATGGTAGAAACCCCGAAGTAGATTTGGGTTGTCCGATTAAAGGAGGCCACGTGTCCTGATATTTCCCATTTCGGGAAATCGGGAATCAAGAACTCGAGAGTTCTGGTGACGAGAGATTGGGATGTTCCATGGTGGAAACCCCGAAGCAGTCGTAGACCGATTGATTTTGGGTGGCTATGTGTCGAGAGATTACCCGTTTTGGGAAATCGCGGATCGGGGATTCGGGAGTCTTGTTGACAAGAGGTTGGGATCTCACCTTGACAAATCCCGACGGAAGAGAGACCATGGTTCGGAATGGTGTGGTGTGTGAAGTGGGACCCTCCTCTTGTCACATTTCCCTTTGGGTCGTGTTACCCCTCTCTCCACTTGTACTCCACTCAACCGCGCGACAGGGCTATTCCTAATGGCCATTCACTAACCCTGTTGGGATTCGTCCCTATTGGCCAGTCACTAGCCCTGTCAGGGTTCGACGGTTGCAGAGTTGAACGATTCGACATTCCTGTAGTGCCGAGGCATGAAATACAAGAAGCACCATGATGATTTGACCTATGATCCTGACCCGTGATGACATGGGAGAGAGAGAGAGTTAGCTTATGCTAGGCCTCCGTAGATATTTCAGGGGCTCTGATTCTGCAGAAATCAATGAAAACTTGATTATGGTAGTGGGTGTGTTACACTCACGCTGGGGTGAATTTTGTTCAACCCTCTCCCGTTCAGAAATATCAAATTTGGAACAGATGAATACGACAAATCCGACCCACCCACTGAATAATGCCAAAAAGAAAGGAAGAAACAGGAACAATAACAACCTAGGTCAAGGCGGGAATCAACCCCAGCAGAACCAACCTACTGGGGGCAACCAGGACCAATGGAATCAGAACCCCCAGGGGGGAAATAACAATAGGCGTCAAGGGAGAAATAACCATACTATTAAAAACACCTTCCCGTGTGCCCTTTGCAGTGAGTTTGGTCATTATACTCATCATTATCCCCAAATCGCTGATTTTAAATGACTGAAAGACTCAGGCAGTCTACCACATCCTCCAGCATCGCCTGCCCCTCAGCAGGCCCCACAACAATACGTGCAACAACCACCCTCAACCATGTTACATAACCCCATTCCACACCAAGGTGTGATAAACACCCAACAAGATACACAGCCTACCCCACCACAGTTGGGACAGTATCTCAATCCAAGCAATCCCGTAGATCATACTATCCTCCTCACTAGTGAGGAAGAAATCCTTTTGCAAACATGTAGTCATCAATACCGTACACCTGCTGAGTCTCCTCCGACTCCCACAAAAAAAAACCCAGCATCGATGGGACCCCTGTTGGTAATTCCTCTCCCTAACACCAAAACACCTCTTCGCATCCTTCACATCCCATTGCACAGGAATGTCCACAACCCCCAGGCTAGGGCAGCTCATAATTACATTTTTGTCGATGACTTAGCACAATCCTCGGCTGCCATGTCAGTCTTAGAAGTCCTTCAAACTTGCCCCACTTAGTGGAAATCATTAATTTCCACCTTGGGGGTAGTTTACCCCACGGATACTCAACTCATCACATTTGATCTCGACAGTGGAGAACCTCGCCTCCCCGCTCTAATCGCTTTTCAAATCCCAGTAAAAATTCAGAACATTACAGTTCATCGGTGCATCATCGATGAAGGAACATCCACATGCATCATGTCCAAGTCTGTATGGCAGAAACTTGGTTCCCCCAAACTCATCCCATCTGCCATTACCTTAAGAGCTTATGATGGACGACCATCATCTCCTGAAGGGCTCTTCCAAAATGTCCCTATAGAACTCGTGGGAAATACTATACTCATTGAAATTGAAGTTATCGACGCCCCACTCGATTACAATATCTTATTCGGTCGTAGCTACATGTATGCTATGAAGGCAGTTGCCTCTTCTGTCTTTCGAACCATGATGTTCCCCCACAATGGGAAGATCATCACAATTGACCAAGTTTCGCATTACGAGCCTAACCCTTCTGCCAACATTGATAACATTCTCCCCCTCACCCATACCCATCATGAAACGTACCCACTCATTGAAATGGGTCCCAGGATTTTCAAAGACCCATCATTGTTAGGAACTTACCATGGAGTGCCACCGCTCCTTCATCCTTCCAATCAAGTATGTGTCGTATCATCCAACGGAACTGACATAGAGGATATCCTTCCTCCTAGGGAGGCTTCTATCATATCTAACATCCCAGTAGTCACAGATCTCCCCCCTCATGAGCTTCCTGCAAACTCGTCAACTCCACTAGTTCATGATTTCACCTCTCCCCAAGGCCATATCCCAATTTGGGAGACCATTCCCCAAGCCATTACTCAAATCCCCTTATTCTACCCTCCACCTGGCGTACAAGATTTCCAAGTAGCCGCAACGCTTACCCTCCCTAATATGGTGTTGGAAATTCTATTTTTGTATTTACATCCACCAGAGATGGTCCCTCAACCATCCCTTCCCCCCCAAATAGAAGGAATCCCAATGCATATTCCCATACTCACTCCCACCATACCCCCTACACCCCCACTCACTAACCTCCCTACCACCACTGGGGGCAGGCAAAATACGAAGTATCCCACAGCTCCACTTCCCCTATGCGTCTAGCCTCCTTGCGTGCTATGTGAGAAGGATGGACACCCAACCAACAAATGCCCATATTTACCTGAGTTACGTAACCTAATTCAACCCAATCAAACACCATCACCACTCACCACTATAACAAGTACTACCACTACATCCCCGAACACAAATAGCAAAGGATTGAGAACCAAATTCGCTTGTGCCATATGTTCAGAATATGGCCATTATACACACCATTGCCCAACACTACCTCAATTCCGACAGACGTTAGTCGCAGTGCGCCAAAGCTTCCAACAGGCACCCAGTCCAGTTATGTCATCCCCACCAAACATCACTAACATCCATTATGTCACGACTTCAGTCAATGAACGTATGAGATACCCTTTCTCTCTATGTAAATCCTTAGATCATTTTACATATCAATGTCCTATGATCATTGAATACAGGCAACGCCGGATGGCCCTGATGCAAACCCCTTCACCCCATATAGAATCGATGGTTGACCTTACCTCACCACTAGAGGTTCTTCATATCATTTCTCCTGACCCAGAGGCACTCCCTATTCCTATGTGGTTCTTGGATGACTTATCTGAGGATTTACCCCCAAATCCCACCAAATTACCGCCTGATCATCCATAGTATCAGTAAAACTGGGATGGCATTATGGGCCCACTGTCCATATCTAAGCCCTTTTTTTTATTTTTTGGTACAGGATCCCATAAGCTTCATTTTCAGAGCCATCTTCGGCCTCTTACACAGACATTTCCATCACGTTATCATTTTCCCTTTTCCACGGCAGAGCATCTTCCCATGACACACTTAGGTACGCATGCACATGTTCAAAATTATCAAATCAATGTTTGTATGTTTGATTCTCTTCAGATATTGTTCACGTTGGGTATTTGGTTTTCATGTGTGCAGGTGCTTGGTCATCATACATCAACACAACCCCTTCAGGTATATAATCAACACTGGCATGTAATCATTCCCTCTGAATCTCAATTGCATCTCCAGTCACACCCTCTAAAATTTGCCTATAGGATCCCCATCTTCGGCTCTACAGTACTGACACCTCCATTGCATCTTAGGTACTGTCACTCGGTAGCACTCTCCCCCACATGAGTTGTCCCATTCATAGCACCCTTTTTCACTTTGACAATCATGTTTTTCTTCAACCCTTTAGGGATGGGAGTCCCGATAGTCTTACATCATGTCACGAATAAGCCACATAATCCTTCTCCTCATTTTTCTAACTTTCCCACTGGACTCCCAAATTATCTGTTCAAGGTTCTATTTTGACTGCCCCTCTGCAGTATCATGAACCCTCCATTTCATCCACAATCAGTTTTCCCCTCTACAAATTTCCCTCCATTTCACCTACCTCATACAGAAACCCACCCATGGGGGCCCCACCCTCCACCACTTCTCCAAGCACATTGCGCCCTAACCGACCCAACCGTATTACATTGGGGCACCTGTTTCTGTATTTGTACACTCATCCCAAATTATTCTTTATTTGTTTGGTAAAATGTAAAAATCCTTTGTTTCCAGCATTTACATATCCTTTTGTCGTCACCTTTGACGACCTTCTTCCCTTTTTGGCAAACACAACCCATGTCTCCCTTGGTTGGGGCACTCCTTATCATCTACACCTGTTGACATCATCCATATACTTCGAGTATCCCACAGGCCACTTACCTCTACCCTCTGAGTAGTTCACTTTGTCTAGCCTTTGGCACACCTTATCCCACTTCTTTTTGTCCCCATGACACTCGACCTAGTTGAATGGTTGCAACCACTTATACTTCACATATACCCCCAACCAAGGGCAGTCTTGAGTCTTCCTACATCTTGACTTTTTCCATGTACCTCCTCCAGTTCCTAGCCTCACCTAGTAGATTTCACGAAGCCCTTTTCTTCTTGGAGTCACATCCCCCTTTTTGTCAACATCAACATAATTTCCAGAAGGGTGACAGTATCTTGAATCTCATTACCTTTCCAATGAGAGGTCTCGAACGGCACAGGGAGAACCACAATTTCTCTTTGTTGTCATTGACCCTCGTAACATTTGAATTGAACACTTTCTCATGTTACGGTGGGTCTTAATTTGCGACTATTGCAGTTATTTCTTATATTTGCCGAAGACCTCTGAACTTGGCTAGGCTATCAATGCCTATAGAATCCATGATATTTCTTACAGATGTCACTGCCTACTGTTCAGAGTATGTTCCTTCACAGAATTGTCTTTTGCCTTTATCTCAACCTCCCCTGAGGGCGCTGTAGTTGTTTAAATCAACAAACCATTCCTTTTTTGAGTTACATGACACGAGCATAGGACATGCCCGCCTCGTTTGTACACAATTTATTTTTGCACACCTTATGGAAGGTTGGGTTCTATAGGTTCCCTTCTCCCTCCAATGGGTAACTCTTGACAATCCCACTATTGATCTCTCTTACAATGACACTGTCAATAGAAGAAACATTGATGAATTTCAGCTATATGTATTCTCCTAACCTCATCCATTAGGGGGCATCTGTTATCACTGAAATTTCGTCTGCAAATGGTTACAAGAATCTAGCATCGTCAAACATTTATGAGGTCACCCATGGACGAAAATCACCACAAAATCATTTCCAAAAGGTCCAAAACTATACAACCAATGATAAAATTAATGTGGGCTATGATTACACAGAGCGCGCATGCACATGCGCAAAACAAAAACGCAGGAAAAACGCAGATGCACCCGATGCGTGACTGTGGTCGCTAAAAGCCACGCACATATGAGAACGGTGCATTTATGAGATTGGTCATCCTCCCACCCACTTCTGGTTCAACTTCCAAGTTTATTTGACACTCAAATCTCGACTGGATATGATTGGGTGGCTGGTTAAAGACCTAGAAATGCCCTAATTAGCCTCTTTTCACACTACAAGCTGGTTGCACACTACCTCAAAGAGGTTCTATAAAACAAGGCCATGGGTGCACTTCATTTTTAAGGAATTCAATAGAAACGTTATGCTGCTACTATTCTCTTGAAGAATCCTCTATTCTCATCAAGAGTATAATAGCACCATTACATTGGGCAATCCATCTCACCCCTTGAGTGGATTAGCTTGGAATTCTTTCACCATTTTCATTCAAAGTTGTAAGAAGAGCTTATTTGTGGGGGTCCAAGAACCCTCCCTTGGAGGAAGAAGGGACTCATAGTCCTCTTTCTTCTTGGTGTTTTCTTTCACTGATATAAACCTTGCCATTGGTGACATGAGTCTTATTGTTTTTTGTTCTTATGTCCTTATGCTCAAATAGTTTAGTTGTTATTTTATTTCTTAGTTTATTTCTTAGTTGTTATTTTATATTTTTTTCTCTAACCCTTTTCCTTTACAAATTTCCTTCTTAGAAAACCCAACTAAGCTTGTAAGCACCTCTGTTTTGCTCATCTTTGTGGAAAAAGAGGCGCAACACCTAGTCATGTGTTTTGGACCGCAATATTGATGAAGGTATTTGGACATGAAGGAAAATGCACATGCATATACAACACCCATGGATGGACAGTATACATCATGTTGTTTCTGGTGGTATGTGACACGTCACATGGATCCTCATGGTTGAGGAGAAATGGATTTTTGAAGATGACAAAGTGAATTGAAGAAGTACATGTAGGCCCTGAAGATAATTAAATAAAAGAATTACAAAATAAGAAAGTGTTAGGTTGTCCCTAATGTTAAAAGGAAGTGACATAAATAGTATAAATAAACATCATTATACATTCATTTGATATAATTCGTATTTCAGCGGTAATAAGAAGAAAAGAAGGTCGGATTTCAAGGGAGGATGAAGTCTTTTGGTGATGTGTTCTAAGTATCAACAACCACTTCACCTGTAAAGTGACGGGAATACTTTCCTAAGGTGACAGTGAGTAGGTTCTCTCTTAATTGTTTCCATTTCGGTGGTTGGGTCAGGATTTTCCCAACATACAACTTGTGGGATAAATTTTTGGTGTCATTGTCGGGGAGGATTTTGAATCCTGTTCTGAACCCTAACGACACTTTGGAAAGATAATACCAAATCCTTTTTTCCCTAGCTTTCCTGGACAATTCACCCAAAGGAAGTTCCCTTTCCACCCTTAATGAGCTCTTCTTGAAGCTCATCTAGAAACTCCACCTTCCAAGAACCCACCTTATCCCTTTCCATCCTTTGATGAGACTTGATCTCATCTGGAAACTTCATTGAGGTGTCTTCTAAGTCAATGGAAATATGGAACCATGGGATGAACCCTCATCTAGAACTTGTTATGACTCAAAGAGGGTGCTTCTAAAAATGGAAAAGGAAAGAGTTTCTTATAAATATGTTGAGGAAGTGATGAATCATATAAAAGAGTTATTTCCTTCCAAATAACCATTCCTTGAAGATGAAGAAGTGCTCAAAGAACAAACATATCAAGAAAGTTACCAAGAAGATCCTGATGAATTTTATCATGTTGAAGATTCAGATGAGACATTTCATGAAGATGAAGTACTCATATCTTCCCTTCAATTTGATGAAGACATCCATGCCTCTTATCCTCTTGCACATCAGGAAGAGAACATGATGAGTTGTGATCCTTTCAAATATCTTGATGATACTTTATTCCATGAATTTATAATTGAAGAAGTATTGGAGGAAACCTTGGATATGATAGATCCTCTTGAAGAAAAGAAAAAAAAGAAATATGCACTAAAGATCAAGCCTCTTGTGATGAAGAGGCGATGGAGGGGTGTGTCCATAAGAAGAAAGAATAACTTGTATAAAGAAAAACATATTGAGGCACCACTATATTTTCTCCCTCTTGATGAAGGTGAGGTTTTCCAATCTTTCTCTCCTCCTGCACATGATGTTTGTTGGCCCTTGACCAAGTTTTGAGGAAACATTGGTCAGAATTGACCACATTTGGGACTTTGACGTAGCGGTCCAAGATGGAGCACCCAGGCGGAGCTAAGATAGAGGGATCTCACTTAGTTTGCAGGCTTGTGGACCCAACATGGGGTTCATTAGGGTTTATGTAATGGGTTATGGGTGTTGGGACCACATATTGTACCTTTTTGCCCATACTTTTTGCCATTATTATACCCTTCATCACCTGTATCTAGATTCATATTATCACTTCATCCGATCACTCCAAGGTATACAACGTCCTTTCTCATCACTATATGTT
>ML835484.1:0-32237 GCA_009831015.1 Picea engelmannii | reverse complement strand
GCATATTTTCGGTCTCACACTGTGCATAATGTAATTTTTCTTTTCTTACTTTTTCATTCAGAACAACCAACCCTCCACAGTCATTGTGTTTTCATTTTATCCTATACCTCCTATTCAGTTACACCTTGAATCTCCAAGAAAATGCATCAGCCACTAAATCACCAACCATCCAAGAATCATGATTCAGTTCTGCTAACTAAATCGTAATTGATCGATTACATGTGAGGTGAAACAATAACCCTTCGATCAAGTTTCCAATTAACCAACACCATTGGATTAAATCCTCTGGATTTCATGTTTATCTCATATGCCCACTAGCTGTGACTAAGCGCTAAACATAATTTGAATTTTGTGATTTCGCATCTCGACATTCCTGTGATGAAGGGTCTCGACACTCCAAGTCGCAATCACCAAAACTCCGAGATGGAGCTTAGCACCATTAGCTTCTTCCCCTCACGTGACCAGTGGTGGTGACCACATGCTGTGCTAAAAGGCGCTTCGTATTTCATGAACTTATGAACTTTATCGAGCCTAATCAACGGTCGAGATCTCCAATGATCCGACGGTCCAGATCTCATAGTGATCTCACATATCACGATTCTTGTGATGAAGGATCTCGATACTCCAAGTTGCGATCGTCGATACTCTGAGATGGAGCTTAACACCGCTAGATTATTCCTCCATCTTCCACAGATGTAACCATTGGTTGTGACCACAACCTTATTCGAAAACACATTTCGTACTTTGGCATCTCGGGTATTCTGTGATGATTCCTCTCGATTCTCCATGTCACGAACTCAGAAATAGAGCTTGGATTATCTAGTTCTTCTCTCCAGCTCTCGACAATGTGACCACGAGTTATGACCACTCGCCAATCAAATGAGCACTTTGCTCCTTTGACTTTCCAGTCAGCGAAACGATGATCTTTCTCCATGTGTCCTATGGAACCAACGGTCCAGATATTATCGTGATTTCACAACTTCACAGGCCTTCGTCATGCCTGATCAACAACCCACGATCTTGATGATTCGATGGTCCATATCTTTTCGTGATCTTGCATATCGCGAGTTCCCACACCATGCTTCGTTGACTCCTCCAATGTGCAAGTCAGTGAAATTCCAATCTCTTGCCACGTATCCTATGACCCCAACGGTCAGGATTGTTATTGTGATTTCGCATATCGCAAGTTCGAACCTCTTTCCTTTGGATTTCCTAATTTGCAAAACTCCAAAAAGAAACCTTTGTTGTGCTTTGACTGTTTTCCTCCTTCTAAGCTTACATTGTTGATCTTGCCATTATTGCTACGATGCTGATCGTGTTGATCTTTGCCATCTGATCGTGTTGATCTTCACCATCAATGACAAACATCCATACTCTACCTCTATCTAAAAACATGCCAACAATATGATCAACTAAAAAGTTCAACCGGGCATATTGAACTCACAGAGATTTCTAACCAAGCAATGAGCATAAATTATTGAGTATTATGATTCAACTACTAACTTGTAGAGAGTATTTATTATGACATTCTTGATACAATATCAAGAGAAGAAGGATTCAATAAAGAGACATCATATGAACCACACACATAGAACTTAAAGGAACATATGATGACACAAAACTGATTGAACCCCCAATATAACTAGAGTTACAAAGAAACTTCTTAGGTTGTGACCTTAGAGGCCAGAAGGTAGAGAAATGGTAGGCAGGTCAAGAGAAAAGTAATCCACTCACACTGTGATTTTTGTGTAAGTGAGAGGTTGAGAAAAATTGAGATTGACTGATTGCACAAGCACCTACAATATTGGAGATGGAGGATAAAGAGAAACAGGACACGGTAAAACCTTGTATATGTGTATCTTCCTATACAACTAGTAGTTGTTGCAGTTGATTTACATATGTTGAATGACATGCATGGTTGATACACAATAAGGATAATTTGAAAACAATAGAGAGACAAAATGTTTTTTCATAGTTTCTTTAGGATGAAGGAAGGCTTTGAGGTTGGGGAAGATGTTCAGAGGCATTTCAGTCCATGTAAACATCACCTGATGTATTATCTTAAGATAATAATTATATAATTGTATATGTAAAGTAAATGGTAAAAGATAATTATGCAATATACCCCAAATGAATGATTAATTGGAGCAGGTACAACCACTCCATCCATTTTTCTATTATATAAATACTCTTGAAGAAGGAATATGAACTTGGTTAGTTAACCTTCCCAAATATATCTCTTGAGTGTTTACATGTGTGTTCTTGGTGTGTGTGTTTAAATTTATTTCCTTTATTGAGTGCATGTGTGTAATCTACCAAATTACAAAAATGTGAAATGACTCTAGATGAATGTTGGAGGTTCTCATTGGTTAGAGAAACGTGAAATGATCATGGATTTACAAGAAATTAATATAAAACGTCATAAGGAGAGGCACATTCAAGAAGAGGCCTTTATGGAGTGAAAATGGCATTTAGAATGAGAAGGGAGAGTCCAAGTTGCCTTTCTATGCCTAGAACTGAGTATTTCATGTGGAAAAGGGGAATAATGACCTAGGAAATTTCTAATTATGGAATTCATATTCTTATTTTAAAATTTTATTGGGTTCAGAGAGAAAACAAGCAAGTGAAGGTAACAATTTTCCTCTAAGAGATAAATCGATGATTCCATGGCTTTGTTTGGCAATATTACTCGGTTCAAACAACAAAAAAGTGACTTAGGTTAGAAATTTTCCTCTTGGATGAAAATCTCTAACTATAAAACCTTGTTTGATAATATTGCTAGGTTTGGAAGGAAACCAATCATCCCAACCCAACTATTTTTCTTTTAGACGGCTAATTCAATTAAAAATAACCTCTTTTGGAACTCTCCTTGAGCTATTTTTGTTAAAAGTTTCCTAGCTCATGTTCTAAGGGTGAATCTCTAGTTTCAAGAGGAAAACAAACCTTTAAACTTATAAATTTGAGGCTTAAAGGAAAATCATTGGGATTAAAGGCTTGTTAGGCCTCCAAACTCAACAATTCAACACTTTAACTCATTTAACAAAGAAAAAACTTGATGAAAATCATGCCAAGCCTTCGAACCGCTAATCCTTAGCAAAACATTGATTATATAACCTTTCATATGTTAAATTTATCTTCATAGAGAAGAGGGGGGTTGTTGCAATGATTTCTTGGCTTGCCAACAACCACAACAAGGCACTACGACAATGGAGGATGAGCATCCATCACATAACCTTGAACTAATACATAGTGTTAAGAATGAAGTAAAATATTGTCAGGGTCCTATCCTGACCTCCCTACTTTAGGTTACTTATGAGTTAGTCAATTAATGTGTGTAACCATCCTCTTTAAATATGGCTCATTAGATAGTTAGTGTGTAGTTATTTAATGTAAAAATGTCATATTTATAAAATAATGCCCACTTGATTGTTGGTAGAAATTAATGTCTAGACAAGAAGTAGTTATAACTTTGGTATTGAGAATCTATTTAAAAATATAAGAGGGTATGGAATTTTTTTGTTGAGTATTGTTACAAATGGAATTATACTTAGGAGAGGTCTCCCTACCTTAAGAGGCAAGTGAACATTGCTTTCTCTATGATAATAATTAATACAAGGGTATATTTCACATTTTTCATCTCAAATTTATTTTGTGTCTACTTTTATACATTTATATTCTTAGAATATGTTATCTGTGATTCAATTCTAAGGGTTAAACATCACTGCAAGTGGTATCATAGCTCTTTCCTGAGACAACACATATATGAATTTTAGCAGAATTGTTTCAGGCTAGAGACATGTTCCAATATATTTAAATAACATAGATATTTGTCATGTAAAGTGTACATCTACAAAATTTGGGGAAGAATACACCCAAAAATTATAAGTGTTTTCATATGGTTGGGCACCCTTATAACCTCTATCGGTACCCTTTTGAGTAGTACCACATCAAACACTACTTGTATATGGAATTGTATTCTATATACTCTCAAGTATATCGAAATCTATATAAGTGCACTTTAAACTAGCATTACATAAACTTGTGACCATCCTACTTCTATAGTACACCGAGAATAATACTCCAGGAGTTCACTCTCATGTACTAGGAAATCAAGTAGTATAACTAAGGGTATGGTCTATCGTCCTTAGTTGGTGTCGTGAAAGGTTTTAACTTGTACTATTGCTGGAAACACCTTGGTATATTAGAGAGATATAGAACTTGACATTACTTCATATTTAAGATCGTGAAAACCCTAGACTATAGATGACCAAAATTTGGTCATTTATATTTTTCTGCTCTTGGATTCATAAATAAATGATATTAAAAGAAGAATTTTTTTGAAATATTATAAGTTCATTCTATATCCCTTGGTATCAGCTTCACCCTACATATTTTGGATAAAAAATATGAGTTCGTATGCTCAAGATATCCAGGTTTAAGTTTAAGTGGAAAATAACGTGTTTTTTTTCCTTGAGGAATAAATTTAATTTCTTCAACAATATAAATTTTTCGAGCCCAAGAACCTAGTTTTCTTGTTAATTCTTGGGCCCAAGTCCCATATTGTCTTCATTTTTTTCAGGCCCAATACCCATAATTTTCTTCTTGTTGCAGGTTCAAAACCCATAAAAATATTCTATCTTATCACTCACGGGCACCCACCACTCTCTTCACCCCTCCTCTATTCAACACTTAGTAATTTTCTTGAACTACACTCCTTATCTCTCCATACTCCATCCTCATGTATTCCCCATACTTCAATTTTTTTATAATATGCCATACTTACTTAGTGGAATCACTTGGCAAACTCATCCCACACCCCGCTCACTATACCCACCACACTCTTTTACCTTACCCCTTATTCCCCTTGTCCCCCACCCCCTTCTCATCTCCTTACTCTATCCACACTTAATTGTTTTTTAAATTAATCACACTCACAAACTCATATACACTCACATTCCCTCACCCCACTCACACTCCCTCACCCACCAACCCACTGCCTACAAACTACCCCCCCTACCTCCTCTAACCACATTTTCCACCCCTCACTTATCCTCTCCCTCTCCTCTCTCACGAATCCCTCCCATAATTAAACATTATTCTAAAGTATCCATATTTAAACCATTAACCAATAAGATTAATCCCCTTGTTAACCATTCCTTGGATCACATGGAAACCTATTTAACCTATGGAGATATGGCACATGGCAGTGTAGAATTATGTCATATGGCAGCCCACCATTAGAGACCAATGATGTATTACTGAGCTATCATATTATGACACATGGAAGCGTATTACTGGTGACACATGGCATATTTTCATTGGTTACATGTGGTAGGTTTTTATTGGTCGCATGTGGGAGATGAATCAACGATAACTTGGCGTTGACTTGTTATAGTTAGAGTTTAACTTGGCATTTAAAATTTATATTTTATTAGCTAATTTCCAAGGAAGGTCAAATAGCTCTCTACACTCTCTATATATTTACTTATAAAGAATATTGATTTTTTATTATATACATTAAACATCTTAATATCCCAATGCATGTGGGATGGAATTTTGAACCAAAAGGTCAAAATTTAAGCTAAAGGGCACGGAATTCATCCAAGGGCCCATATTTCCCAAGACATTCGTTCGACGGTGGGTGAGTCATAATCTTACAGAAGCCATAGCTTGAGTTCCATGTGTCGAAATCACACAAAATTTATACCATTGGAAATCTATTTCGACGAAGAAGATGATGGAATAGGTAAAAAGAGATGAAAGTGGCTACATGATTCCCATAAATTGAAATATCAGTCAACTTCATTTTTAATGGATCTGTGTGATAACTCAACCTCGTGAGCTCATATCTTGAGATCCGGAAGTCGGATTTGAGAAAATTTATATCTTTGGAAATATAAGATGATAAATATCATATAGGAAGTTTTTTCCATGCATGAAACATTGACTATTACTTCAAGAAAAATAAAATGCAGTCCTCCTCTTTGAAGGGGAAATTAATTAAATTTTGAAAATAAAAGTTTATTTAAAAATATTTTATTAAAAAAAAAGGAAAGGGACCCATTTTAAAGATATGAATAATAATGATGTGAACTCATTTAAAAAACTTAAATGAGACATTAATTAAAGTGAATGCTTCAAGAAAATAAAAGTGTATAGTAAATTCAAGAAGGGAAAAACCTTAAATACTCAAGTAGTTAGAAGATCAAATTTTAAAAATAAGAAGTTCTTCATCAAGGGTTCCATAATCATAATGATCAGAGGGGCATGGAAATATATCTAAGGAAGAAGAAGGTACAACCATGAATATACAACAAAGCTTCTGATCAATGAATAAAAATCTCTATCTTCTTCACTCTTTCTCTTCTTCTACACCATTTCTCATAGCTTTATGCTTGAATCTCTGAATTTGGAACAAGGATGGGTTCTTGAGTGTTCTTCTTGTATTCTTCAAAAGAATTTTCTTATATGATCATGGATTATTTACATCCATATACATGGATGCCAAATATTTTGTAATGAAGAGCATCTTTAATGAATAAAACTCCACAAAGAATGGATTTAGGGTTGATTTCGATTGTATCTTGTAACTTTGAGTCTTAAGTATGAGATATTTGAAATTGATCTATCAAATTCTCTTTTGATCTTAATAGTAATACTCTTTTAAAATTATTTGAGATGATCAAACTATTCTCTCATATTCTTGTGAAGAAGATATGGATGCATTTGTATGTGATTAAGAAGATCGTATATTTGATGTTGATCACAAACAAATTTTGACGTTGAAGCCCTCCTTCAGTCTTTTCCATTGTTTAAATACTTCTTGTTTCACATAAAGATCAAATAAGGTTATTGAAGAACTATTTTATTGAATAAATTCAAGCAATGAAGATATAGGGTTTTTTTCCTAATCAGTCTCCTAATCCAAGATATTCATGATATATCTTTTAGCCAAATAGGAGTACCACCTCTCTAAAAATGCAGGGGATTCATATCCTCGTGAGGTTTACATTTCGGTCTTAATAGATTCAAATGTCAACATTTTTGGTGACCATACTGGGGATACATTTATTTTCAAGATATTTGAGGCACTGTTTCCGATCATATTGAAGAAATAGAGTCTCGATGGCTAAAAGTTTCGAAAAGAGGATTCAGGAAAATTGATGCTTTTTTTAAATGCAAAAGATTTATAAAAGGATTATTGAAAGATGTTTCACATTTTTTATAACTTCAAAATGACCCAAGAAGAACTGAATATTCAAGAGAATGAGCTCCCTGAAAACTCCATTAGAAATACTCAAAAATCTCAAAAAGATGTATATTGTGATTCCTCTGAAGAATTTCATTCCTGTAATGATGTTCCTTTAAATTATCCATCAATACAATCAATGGTTTAACAAGACTCAGCAAAAGGGAGAAATACCCAAAGAAGGAAGTGATTTCATATAACCCCTTTAAAAATACCAGAAGTAGATTTTCAAATGCCTGATATTTCTATTGGAAATTTTTCTACATTCGTTGGGAATACTTTAGAAGATGCAGAACAAAACTTGTTTGATTTCAACAGTATATGCCATGATTTCAACCTCACTCAAGAATTTGCTACATGCATATTATGTTTACAAAATCTGCGAGGTTATTCTCTTGAATGGTATAGATCACTAATGACTAACTCCATTACCAGTTGGGATGTGTTAGAAAATTCATTTGTAAAAAATTTCATCCCGAGAGTGAAATCATATGTTTTTTATGATGCTTTTACTGTTGTTTCCCACCCATCCTCTCCCATATAGAAGCAAGATAATGAAGTGACTAATATTAAAGAAGAATCTAATCAAAGATTGGATGAATTTTTTAATTCAAGTCATGTTGTTGAAGATGAAGATGAAAATTCCAATTTACAAGACAAAAAATTTAGCCTCCTATGTACTCCATATGAAGATATTTCAAGAAACAAATTTGAGAATGAAATCAAGGAACCTCCACCAAATGAACAAGAAGATTTCAACTTTGAAATAGATGATGAAAATCCTCAAGAGAACTTGCAACAAGAAGAATTGGTGAAAGAAATGAATCTTGAGAAGAATAATGAGCAAGATTGTCTTTACATGAAGGAAGAGTCTTTTTAAGATATTATTAATGAATCAAGAACCTTGGAAATGGTTGGAGTTAAAAATAAAGATTAATGTATTCTAAAATTGGAAACTCCTTGTCCAATTAAAGAAAATAGTGTTTTTGAGCAACTAAGAATTGACTTCATTGAATTATGGTTATAGCGCATTTTTGGCCAAACAATGAGATCAAACTTTCAACACACCTGGTTCAATTTTTCCCTAGTAGACATTGAGAGTGCCCCTGACTCATTGGTACAAGTTTCAATATGTTGTATAGTGATGGAGTTCATTCTACAAATCAGATCAATGGTTGAATATCTCCATTGGAAATCTACTTGCACCTAAGGTGCCCATTTTCTTCCAATTCAGATAGGGTAGGTAGATCACGTATGTAAATATTTTGTTTCTTCAATTCAATTTTGTAGATAAGGTAGTTCCTAAAGATAAATCCATGAAATAAGAAGAATTACGGGAATCAATTTTGAATATGACTCCATAGATAAATGGCGAAGGCAATTGGAATTAAGATTCTGGTGTTCTCAGTAATTGATGGGGGGTCATTGTCCTGCAGTTGGAGCCAGTTGTTGACCAAAATTTGTTCATCTATATTTTCCCGCTCTTGGATTCATAAAAAAAATGATATAAAAAAAAAACATTTTTTGAACTATTATAAGTTCACTGTGTATCGCTTACGATCAACTTCGTCACACATTTTTGGGATCGCAAATCCGAGTTCATATGCTCAAGATATCCAAGTTTACATTTAAGTGGAAAATGTCATTTTTTTCCCATGAGGAATAAAGATAATTTCTTCGAAAATCTAAATTTTTTGGGCCCAAGACCCTAGTTTTCTTCTTAATTCTTGGGTCCAATTCCCATATTTTCTTCATTTTTTTCAGGCCCAACACCCATAATTTTCTTCTTGTTGCAGGTTCCAAAATCATAAAAATCTTCTATCTTATCACTCGTGGGTACCCAATACTCTCTTCACCCCTCCTCTATTCAACGCTTAGATATTTTATTGAACTACACTCCTTATCTCTCCATACTCATTTATTCCCCGTACTTAATTTTTTTTTAAATATGTCAGAATCACTTAGCAAACTCACTCTATGGAATCATCCCACACCCCACTCACTATACCCACCACACTCCTTTACCTTAACTCTTATCCCCCCACCCCCCCCCTTCTCATCTCCTCACTCTCTCTACACTTAATTTTGTTTTTAATTAATCAGACTCACAAACTCATGGAAACTCACATTCCCTCACCCCCCTCACACTCCCTCACCCTCCAACCTGATGCCTACAAACTACCCCCCTACCTCTACTACCCACATTTCCCATCCCTCACTTATCCTCTCCCTCTCCTCTCTCACGAATCCCTCCCATACTTAAACATTATTCTAAAGTCTCCATATTTAAACCATTAACCAATCAGATTAATCCACTTTTCAACCATTGCTTGGATCACATCGAAACCTATTTAACCTATGGAGAGATGACACATGGCAGTGTGGAATTATGACACATGGCATCCTGCCATTAGAGATATATGATGTATTACTAAGCTATCATATTATGACACATGGCAGCATATTTTTGGTGACACATGGCATATTTTCATTGGTTACATGTGGCAGTTTTTTATTGGTTTCATGTGGGAGATGACTCAGTGATTACTTGGCATTGACTTTCTATAGTTAGAGTTTTACTTGGCATTTAAAAATTATATTTTATTATCCAAATTCCAAGGAAGGTCAAATAACTCTCTACACGTTCCATATATTCACTTATAAAGCGTATTGAAGTTTTATTATACATTGAACATATTAATATACCAATGATTGTGGGATGGAATTTTGAACCAAAAGGTCGAAATTTAAGCTAAAGGGCACGAAATTCATCCAAGGGCCCATATTTCCCCAAGACATCTGATCGACTATTGTTGAGTCACAATCTTCCATAAGCCATAAGTTGAACTCCGGGTGTCAAAATCATGCAAAATTTATACCGTTGGAAAAGTTTTATGATGAAGACGATGATGGTATAGTTTGGAAAGGATGAAGGTGAATACATGATTCCTAGAAATTGAAATATCAGTAAGTTTAATTTTTAATGGGTATTCGTGATAAGTCAACTTCACGAGCTCATATCTTGAGATCCGAGAGTCGAATTTGGGTAAAATTTATATCGTTGGAAATATAAGATGATTAATATCACTTATGAAGTGATTTAAATGGATGAAAAGTTGACTATCATTTCCATAAAATTAAAATAATTCCTCCTCTTTTAAGGGGAAATTAATTAAATTTTGAAAATAAAAGTTTATTTAATTTTTTTTATTAGAAAAAAAGGAAAGGGACCCATTTTAAAGATACAAATAATAATGATCTGAAATCATTTAAAAACCCTAAATGAGACATTAATTAAAGTGAATTCTTCAATAAAAGAAAATTGTAGGGGAAATTCAAGAAGGGAAAAACCCCAACTACTCAAATAGTTAGAAGATCTAATTTTTAAAAGGAGAAGAAGTGCTTCATCAAGGGTTCCATAATCAGAATTGTCAAAGGGGCATGGCATAAGATCAGAGAAAGAATAAGATACAACCATGAATATAAAACAAAGCTTCTTATCAACGAAGAAAAATCTCTATCTTATGCACTCTTTCTCTTCTTCTACACCATTTCTCATAGCTTTACGCTTGAATCTCCGAATTGGGCTCAAGCCTGAGTTCTTGAGTGTTTTTGTTGTATTCTTCAAAATATTTTTCTTATATTATAATGGAGTATTTAAAACCATATATGTTGTTATAACCCTAAATTGCACCATACATAGATACATGGCATCAGGCCATCTTACTTCTTATTTTTGCCAAGCCATCACTGGGCAGTTCTTCTTAAAAACCATATTTTTGAAGATATACGTGCCTTGCACCACTACTTCCCGCATACACATGATTTTTGCACCTCTACAGTTCATGTACGTATGCTAGTTGCACCATTATAGCCTGCATATACCCACAAATGTTTCAAAAAATAAAAATTTGCAAGGAATTCATTGAGATTACGGGCTACTGGGCAGTTTCCCAACTGTTCCACCACCTATAGTTTGTTACCCAACCAAATAAATATCCTTTTGTCATATAAAAGGAGGTGTTGGGGTATCATTCCAAATCTAAGCATAAGAACATTTAAACTCTTCTCATTTCACTTTCCCCCCTTGCCCCAATAATTTGCAGCCACATTGTGAGTTTTGAGCCAGAATTCCCTATTCTTTCCTTTTTTCCTCCATTGCAAGCCTAATCCATTCCCTAGAGAAAGATGAAGAGGATAAAGATACATGGAATCATAATTGGAGCTTGGTGAAGAGGAGCCTAGACCAGGTTCGAGGAGCAGTCATCGATCCTGTTGTAAGTAAACTTTGTGATTCTAATAAATAAGTACTTTTTCTATCCCGCCATATGTTGTGTTCAATATTTATGTTTGATTCATGTTTTATTATGACATCTAACACACTAATTCATATATGATATGCATGTTCGTAGTTCTTTGTTTGTCTTTTTGTGAATGAAGGTCAACCTTTGGAGGAGACTTGTAGTCGAGGAGCAACCGAATGTGAAAGGATCGACACCAAATGCGGAGTTTAAGGTAGAGTTACTGGATATTTTCATCTTGTATTTCTTGTATGAATGTGGGGTATAGTTGGGGTAGTCTAAAGAGTAGGAGACTTTTAGATGGTTAGATCTTCCTACATGTTGAACCCTAGTGTATTCCATAGGGGGGGTTTCCCACTATAGCAGAATTGACGACCATACTGGGGAAGCCTCTAGGGTCTTAGGGGATTTTATGGGTGTTTTAATTGGTTTGATTACCTTTTTGAGTTTTTTGTAAGTTGATGAGTCTTTAAGGAATTCTAGTCTTCCATACCAGTACTCCCTGCCTTATTAGCTTGATTGTTATTTTTCTTTTTTTGAGAAATTATAGAGGTGTACGTGGCCTGTAGTGGGTCTGCATGTGTACATATGTGGCCTACCTTTACACAGCCTACGTACATACATAGGCTTCTTAAGTGTCAATAGAGTGCCTGTGTTAAGAAAGTCTTTCTCCAAGAAGAAGTAGTCAAACTCTTTCCTGATTGAATTCATACTTATCAGGGGTTTTCTTGATCTAGTCCTGGTCTCTGTTGTTACAGTCTTTAGCCTAGGTTTGACGTCAATTAGCTTATTCTTTAAAATATTTCTTGTGTTTTTATTTGAAAGGTTTTTAGACGAGTTGGTGAGTTGTTTATGATCAGCCTGTTTGGTATCGTCAGTGACTCCCTGTGATCTGCAGTGGGCCAGAAGTTAGTTTTTGGTCTTGTCTTGTCTTCACTTTTTCCCCTTTTGATTTCTTTAAAGGAAAAGAAAAATAATTTATTCTCAAGTTTCTTATTTGAATCATAAACAAAAAAAAATAGAAAAAGATTTCATTTCTTTGTTTGGTTAAGTAGTTAGGTTAGTTATATTGCTTGTCAAGAAAAAGGAGTGTTTTTCTTAAGTTCTTTATTGAATGCTTAGAACATTAAGTAGCTCATAGTCGAGTGAAATCTTGTTTATTGGTTTTACTTTAAAAGATCTTAGAAAAAGTAGTTACGAAAAGTTGGTTAAAGAGTTGAAATTGCAATTCTTTATTTGTCAAAAAGAAGTAGTTTTGCTTTCAGTTTCATTTAATTCTCTTCTCTTTCATCTCTTAAAACACACCACTAGTTTCATTACCACTTCCTTGACTTAAAATGAACCACTTAAAATTAACGCTAAATTAAAATTTACTAGACTTTATGTTTGTAGGGTCCATCAACTAGTCTAGGCTAGAGTCTTGATTTTGGTTGGAGAGGAAACTCTTCAAGGCTTTAAAAACAAACATAGGAGTCAGTGCTAGGGAGTGAAAAAATTCCAGTAAACATGAAAGTTATCAAGGAACCCCCTCTAACACAGGGGCTAAACATGAGGTCGTGTGTGGAAAGGTAGTGGAGATAACCCCTCCAAATTCTGACCAAGCGTAGTGGGGAACACAAATAGAGGACTTGTCTTAGGATTCTTTCAGTTTCATTTGCCATGGAGCTTCGTGGATCTCCAATCCATTTGAGGTCCTCAGTCGTCTTTCGGAACACTTTCTTTTGATACCCTCAATAGGTTTCAGGCTTGATACCCTGCTCATTGTGGTCCACTAGGCTACCGATTGTACTCGCCCGATGACTGTTCGTGATATCGAAACCTATTTGCTTTAATTTTAGGGACTTACACAGGTGACTGCGAGGGTATACCATGGTACCTAGGGCAGACATCGGGCCATGCTTTGCAGAGTATACTTGGAGGGTTCTTCCATGTTCGAGTTGTACTTTCACTGGTAAGTTTCTCTAGTGTTGGCTGGTGTAACTGTTCTTCCAACTAGTTAGTGGTTTTCTTTCTTTATCTGGTAGGAACTTTTCTAGTGTGTGTTGGTTTTCCATGTTAGTAAAATCCATAGTATGTCGTTGATGTTCTCACAAAGTGGAATATCAAGAGCTCCGCTGGTCATGAAGCCTTCAAGGCCTGTCGTTAATTGAATTGGAGCCACCACCACCACTGCTAAGGTGAAGACTTTACTAGCAAGGGTCATTTGAGGCGACCAGGCCATAGGAAACTGTACCCAAGCCATCCTCAAGAGGAGAACATTTGACTCCATAGGATCCTACCATTTGTGACCTTAGAGAGGAAGCTCTCGGGCCGTATAAACCTTCGATCACTGACTTGTCAGTGCCAGTTTTGATACAAGTTGTCCCTCCAAGGGTAACTCATCAAGAGCGTCAAATAGTCTTGCAAGAAGTAATGCAATAAAATGTTCCTACTTCGTCAGGGAATCCTCACATGCCCTCAACGACTGCCACCAGTGGGGGCGTTCCACCTTCTAACCCACCTTTGTTGGTCCGAACCATTATAGTCTCGACCACCTCTACTTCGGGAAATGGTCTGATTTTGTCTATGGTGGCGATCACTGTTGTGTTCACCCAGAGTGCGACGGGACCTCCGTTTTCATATGGGATGCCTGGCTTTGATACAGACTCTGTCCTCTCCTACTCCACCCTATAGACCATGGGTCTGGGGGAAAGGAGCTCAAACGATCCTCTGCAAGGTTCCATGGGGGGCACCTTAACCCCCTATAAAACTTTCCCTTACGGCGGGGGTCATATACCTCTGTCACCCCCCTCGCTCGGCGGTGCTTCTCAACAGCCCGTTTGGCTGAACATGAACTACATCTTGTTCAGAGTAGGTAATCAAGGACTTTCTTCCAACACCATGTTGGTGGGTTCTTTGTTGTTCTCTTTGATCGACATGTTTGGTAAAACTGAATTCTCTTTAGCTGTTGTCTCGGTCGGGGGAAACCCTTGTTTCGTACAACAAAATCCTATGCATGGTACTATTCCTGCATAGGGGGAAAATAACTCACAAGGACCTTGGAATCCATGGCAAGGATCAATCCCCTCGTCAGGGATGTTGACCGGGGGAACCTCTTCCATGGTCAATGGAACCCTGGGCAAGGCTCAGTACCTATGCTTGTTGGATCAGGAAGGGGCAACCCTTTCAAGAATCTTTGGAACACAACATTGGGAGAAATCCCTTCCCAACCCTCAACGTCTTACTACGAGAGTGAGTCGATGACATCTCAACAAGCATAGTATCTGAATGTTGGCCAAGGCCATGGTTTTTACCAGAACCCTGGTCAATAGCCTAACTTTTCCTGGCAACCTAGTGCCAGTCAAAATCCAGGCTCCTTTTTCTCTATACATAGTCAACAGCCTAAGTTACCTTTTCTGGCAATGTTGCATTTTCCAAACTTGTCAAGATTATTAAACGAACCAATCTGTCATGATCCACGTTGGCCTCTTATGTTGACCAAGTTGACCTCGGACCTTTCGAAGTTCAAAGGTAAGCCTAACAAAGATCCAGGTGATCATGTGACCACATTTCACCTATGGTTCTCATCCAACTCGTTGAGAGATGACTCTGTCCAGTTGCGTCTGTTTCAATGCACTCTTATCGGGAGTGCTAGAAAATGGTACATTGATCTCGACCGCTCAAGATACTCCAATTTTGGTGAATTGACAATGGTTTTTCTAAATCATTTTCAATTACCTGTGAGATACAATGTCGACACTGAATTGTTTGCCAACTTTGAGCAAAAAAAGATTGACCATATCTCAGATCACATCCAAGAATGGCAATGTCGAAAGAGTTTGATAAAATTACCAGTTCCACCAGCATTCCTACTGGAGTGGTTCCTTAAGTCTTTGGTACCCCAGTTATCCAAGGATGTTTCAACGTCGGGAGTGTTTTTCGAGGAAGAAGCGATAATGAGATCTCAATAGCTAGAACTGATATACTCTCAGTATGGCTTACTTTACGAAGTTTTTCTAGATGTGCCACGGTCTATTCTTGACAAGACCAGATAGAAGTTTGGACCACTTGTTGATGGTATAGTTGGTTTAGCACAAGAAAATCCCACTGATCAGTTGTCAAATCAATTGAAAAAATTGTTGATACAATAGACAGTAGCCATCCAAACCACTAGTTCGGCTACTCCCCCTACTCAAACGTCGGATGTACATAGTATGCAATCGACAAACCCAAAATCCAACTAGCAGGTTGAAGGAAAGAGGAAACAATGAAAGAAGGGTAAGGGGGATAATAAACCCACCAACAATGTTCGTGGGGGAAACACAGAGAAAATAAAGTCGAAGTATCCAAGTAACCTTTTCATGGAAGACCATCCGAATCACTTGTGCCCTCGGCTTGCGGAGGCCCAAAAGTTATTGGTGCAGTAGTGGCCTGTTGTGTTAACGAACCCATTTCCTCATGGGAAAATTTTGACTCAAGCCTAATCGAGCACGAATGGGGGAAATCAGGGACTCCCTTTGTCATCTAGTAATCCCTCAACCTCAAACACTTATATGTTGAAAGCTAATGCTCACATAGAAACTAGGACACACGATTATAGAATGTCAAACACTTCTGAGAAGGGTAAAGAAGATGAAAACCCATATGTTCCTCTCCAATTCGAGAAGACGATGGGTGAAAAAATGACACACATCTTGAAAGGGGTGTTCAAGAAAGATTCTCACAATCCAAACGTGAGGGCCGCCCAGAACTACTCTGTGGTGGAGGATTTGTCACAAACCCCTTGCGCAATCTCTGCTTTGGAGTTCCTCCAAAGATGCCCTTCACAGAGAAAGGCTTTATTAGCTACCTTCAGATCCACTGAGACTTGTAATCTGGGAACGATCATGCTTGATACGATCGACTTGAAGCCTCGTCTCCCATACCACGTTGTGTTTCAGATATTAGTGGCTTACACCACAAAATCTTTTACCTGAAACATTTTTCGTACGGTGGTTGATGAGGGCGCCTCGACATGCATGATGTCATTGGCATGTTGGAAGGCCATTAGCCAACCCATTTTGTCTTTGTCACCTACTTTTCTTACCGCTTTCAATGGTCATTCATTCAGACCACATGGAATCATTCCTTCTTTCGCTGTGCATCTAGGAAGAAAGACCGCGTGCATCAAAGTTGAAGTGGTTGATGCACCTCTCGACTACAACCTCTTATTAGGAAGGATTTGGACCTATGCTTTGCATGCAATGGTCGCCACAGTTTTCCAGCTCTTGTTGTTTCCACACGAGGGTTAGATAGTGTCCATTGATCAGTTGTCTTTCTCTCGTCCTGACCCTTCATCGAGGGCATCCACGGTCCCGATAATTGATAATCCACAACCTAATGTCGTCAATGCAGGGGTTGGTTTGTGCCCAAATTTGATGGGTACCTTCAATTACCCACCTCCATTCAATGATGTCAATTTCATATCAGTTGTCCCTGACCTTCCTAAGGCTGAAATCTTTCAAGTGTCGTCGTTCTACACAACTTACTTTAACGATCCGTGAAATCTTCCTTCCCCATCAACCACAATGGAAGGGACAGGGCATCCTAGCATGTCCATTCCCTTGTCCGTGGTAGAAGTTGCATACTCCATTGTCTAGCAAGCTTTAGCCGACCTCGATCCAACTCCCGCGCAGGATTTAGATCCAGTTCTAGAGCCTATTTTGGCTCAATGTTCCCTCACCACTAATGATTCCTTAGACTTGGTATTGACCTCTGACGAGGCAATTATACAGGCACTGACTGGTCTAGATAGACCCTGGGATGATCTCCATAAAATATCTTATTTTCTCCCAGATTTAGAAAGAATAGAGGCAGGCAAATTTGTGTTGACTATGACTATAGATAGGTCGTGTCCTATTAATCCTCTATCTACGCATGCAGTTTATGCCGAGGGTAATATGGAATCCATCGCTAAAATGATACCTATCGATATCTCTAGAACCCCTGGCATCATGGAGAATGTCTTCGTCAGAGTGGATTGCTCCCCCAAAGAGATTTGAATCTACATTGATTTATTTAAATAATTCTCTGACGTTTTTGCCTAGTCTTATGAGGAAATGTCAGGCATAGATCCAAGAATCATCGACCATGAAATAACGACTTACCCTGACGCCAAGTTGGTCCGACAAAATATTCTTCCAGTGAATCCTCAAAAAGAAACAATTATTAGGGCTAAATTAGAGAAACTACTCAGAGATGGTTTCATCTACCCCGTTCAATTGATGCAATGGGTGTCAAATCCTGTTCCGATCAACAAAAAATAGGGAACAATTTGCGTATGTATAGACTTTTGTGATTTGAATAAGGCCTGTATAAAGGATAATTTCCCCACCCCATTCATTGAACAGATCGTCGATGAATGGGCAGGCTATGAGGTCTTTTATTTCATGGATGGTTTTTCAGGATACAATCAGATACAGATTATGCCCGAAGACTAGCATAAAACAACTTTTATTTGTCCATGGAGTACATTTTCTTATCGAAAGATGCCTTTTGGCCTGAAGAATGATGGAGCCAACTTTAAGTGGGCCTTGTATTTTTCTTTCCACAATCTCAAACACATAGTCGAGGCTTATCTCGATGATTTAGCATCATGATCTCGTAAGAGAGTTGATCATCCCACGCACCTATGACTTATCTTTGAGCAATGTCGCTACTATCAGATTTGCTTGAATCCTAACAAATGCAATTTTTATGTGATGTCGGGTCGTATTTTAGTTTTTATAGTTTCAACAACATGGATCATGGTCGATCCTCTAAAGGTTGAGGTGATAGTTTAATTGCCTCCCCCGTGCATAGTCCCTTAGCTTCAAAGTTTATAGGGAAAAGCCAATTTTCTGCGGCGTTTTAACACAAACTATGCCAAGATCACTAAAGGGTTTATGTGTTTACTGAAGAAGAGCATCCCTTTCCATTAGGATGAATCCGCTCAATGCTCTCTCGAAGCATTGAAACATGCCCTCACGTCTACCCCTCTACTTAGGCCACCCAATTATAATAAAGATTTCTTATGTAATTGGCCATGACAAATTCGACCATCAGTATGGTCTTGGTTCGAGAGGATGCTCTGCTTGAAGAACATGTCATTTATTATTTGAGCCGAGGCCTGGTTGGACCAGAACTCAACTACTCCCATGTTGAAAAGCTTGCATTGGAAGCAATACATGTTGTCCAGCGGTTCCGTCATTATATCTTGTTTCGCAAGACCACCATCATTTTCATTGTGAATCTATTCCAATACATGTTGACACGATGTGTAGTCGGTGGAAATATCAGTAGATGGATTGTTATCCTCCAAGAATTTGACTTGGATTTTGTTTCTTCAAAATCTAAAAAGTCATTGGTATTTGCAGAACTTATCTTAGAACTTTCGGCCGAGTTAGGTGATGTTACTCTCGAAGAATCACCGATTAAAGGAGATCTTTTTCTGATTTCATGTCTGGATCCCTTGTATGAAAATATACTAGTCTATCTCCAGACTTTGAAGTGCACTGCCTCTGCTTCTTGCGATGAGCGTCAACGTATACGCCATCAGGGAAAAACTATCTCATACTCGAGGACACTTTGTATCGTTGAGTTGTAGATTTCATCCTTCGTCGATGTCTCACTCATGAAGAAGCGGAACTCGTTCTTAATGACTGCCACACTGGAGCATGTGGTGTTCATTTTTCTGGGTTGGAAATATCCCAAAAGATTATATAATCTGGTTACTTTTGGCCGACGTTGATCAAATATTGCGTTGAATCAGTCAAGAAGTGGCACCCATGTCATATCTTCTCTTGGAAGATAAGGGCACACCCTGTTCCTATGTTTCCCATCATTATAGTTGGACCCTTCACCAAGTGGGGGATTGATTATACTACATGCCACCCCCCTTCAGCTAGGGGGCACCGTTATATCATTGTAGCAGTAGACTACTTGACTAAGTGGGTCAAAGTTATGCCAACATTCAAAGATGATGGTGAAACATCATCTCTCTTTCTGTTTAATCATATTATAGCAAGGTTCGACATCCCGAAGGAGATTTTCACTGACCATGACAATCACTTTCAGAACAAAATGATGTTCGAGTTAAAATCAAATCTAGGGTTGAGGCAATAACATTCATCTCCTTACTACCCACAAGCGAATGGTCGGGAGGAAGCTGTGAATAAGTCTCTCAAGAATATTGTGCAGTGAATGATCAATTCTGCCAATTCAAATTGGCATTTGATGTTGTAATCGACATTGTGGGCCTATCGAACGTCTGTAAACACTGCAACCGGTTTTTCACCTTTTCAACTCATTTACTAGCTGGAAGCAATCTTTCCTATAGAATGCCAAATCCCATCTCTTAAGTTGGAAGTACAGTTGTTTCCATACACTTCACCACTTTTGGAACGCTTATTATATATCAAGAAGATCGATGAGTGACGTCGTGACGCAACCTTGGCTAATGAGGCTCACAAGCAACGATTCAAGTGTCATTATGATCTCTTCGTTCACCCTCGTATTTTCTCTTAAGGCAACCTTGTCATGGTCTATAACCAAGATAAGGATCCCCTAGGGGCAGGCAAATTCAAACCCATATGGTTTGGACCTTTCATTGTGAAGGAAGTATTAAAGAAGGGCACTTATCATCTAGTTGACTTTGAGGGGAATTCTTTGGTGGAGCCTAGAAATGGGCTCTACCTCAAGAAGTATTACTCGTATGTGAGTCCCCTTGGGTGACTTCTTATACATATGTATAGTTCTTATACAGTTTAGTTTTTGTCTTTTTTTTTATGGACGTGTCATTTTTTATGTCATGTTTTTCACTATGGAAGATGTCAAGTGAATCAGAGGTGTTTGTTGGGTTCGCGGAAGGTGCTAGATGACACACTTAGAGGCTTTCTTCCACAGCTTGGGTGATCTTCACACCTCAAATCCAGTTGCTATTTTCTGGAGGTATATGTCTAGGTGACGCCACAAACAATGTCATTGAGTACAACACAATAATAGAGTTTCTTCATGACGCTTTATCGCATGGTATCTCTCACCTCCGGGTCTACTTAGATGCATAGCTAGTTGTGTCCCAATTAAATGGGGTTTACCACATTTATGATCCTACTCTACACTGACGATTCCTTAGGGTACGTCTCTTAGAACGATGCTTTGATTACATTACGTATATCCATGTTCCTAGGAGATTGAATCAAATGAAAGATACTCTAGCTAATCAAGTATTAGATTAGCATATTGCACACACATACACATGTACATATATTGTAAAAATGTGATCCATAAGACATAAATATGTATATATATATATATATATCAAAAGTGTTAGAGTACATAGGTGGGCACAAGCACCTTGAAAAATAATATGTCCAGTATACATCATGTGGATTATGCCCTAAAAAATATACAAAAGAGTGGTCTTGGCATGTAAGTAGTCCACACTAGCTAAGCACAGGGCCTGTTGTCCCTCCCATAGTGAATGACGATGTTTTCCAAACGTTGGAAAAGATGAACCCAAATCCATGGCACCCCAACTACATGAGGCTGCATAGATGGTGGGAGATCCTCGATCTTGACCATAAGCATTGTACGAGTGAGCACGGTGAGGTTCCGCTCCACCCATCTCAACATTATCTCAACCTCTCTAGCTGGAGGTCCCCCTGCTGCTGCTACTGGTTCGACGACCGTTGTTGGTGTTTCTTATGATCAAGGACGTCGTCTTCTCCTCTCAAAATATGTTGGACGGATTGGTACCACATCTGTACATAACAGATACATAATTGTCAGATACTCGGGTACACATAAAAATGATATATATAAAAAGAAACTAAAAATTAAATAACTTTAAAAGTAAAAATGTACTCATCTCTCCTCGCTCGGCTATGGGAGGTACAAGCATGTTTGGGTTCCTGGAAAAGTTGATCCCGACGTAGGGGTATTCCTCTATCGTCGGAATCTGTCGTGCCCACCAGTCCAAAAAGGTGTCGTCAAAGGCCTCTATGGTCCTTTCACCCCCCCTGTCATGGCAGAAATGTCGCCCATCTACACATTGCTAGGGCGGAGGCCAAATGCCCTCGCACTATCTCTCGTGGACTGAGACTGGGTACCCTCTCAAAAAATAACAAGCATAGAATAGTCATGAATCCAAAGTTTTTGTTACTCCATCGTGACACTAGGTGAGTTGTCTCTTCATGCAATCTAGCATGGTCATACTCCATTCTAATATTCATGCATTTAAGCACTGCACTGCACAATGCATGTGCGCCTGGGAGGATTGATGTAAAGCCGTGGATCTAGTGATCCACCCAATGAGTAAGATTATCACTTTCAGTGATAGGTTGGTAATCTTGTGGATCGACACCTGAGAACCTACCTTCTTAGTGCCAGCATCACAATGTAGTCCGATCAACTCGACAATGTTATGAGGCCCAATAGGAAAAATACACAATTTGACTGCTTCCCCTCTCCTCAAGAGGCCAGTCAAAAAGTAAATGTCCTCAGTCGTTGGAGTCAACGACTGCCCCTCCAGCATAAATGCCTCAGCGTCAGGGTGTCAGTAATCCACTAAGGCATTCAACATCCTAGGTTGTGCCTTCATGAATGGACACGGGAAGAAATTCCACAAACCGCATTGTCTCAATGTGACCATAGCTGCAGAGTCCTCATCAACCAAGATATCTATATCCTCATGCTCCCTCTCTCTCCAGTGGATATACATCCTATTACAAACAATTTCAGGGAGAAAGTTAGATCTTGTTCTTTCTTTTTATTACCTTTTTGAGGGTGTACGTGGGTTGTAGTGAGCACAGTCTTGTATGCATGCGGGCATACGCAGGTTGTCCTTGGACAGCCTACGAACACGTAGGGCCGCCCCTTTTTAAGACTGTATGCCCTTAAAAAAAAAAAACATGGTTCTTGAGTTTCTCATTAGATGTTACGATACACTTTACTTTTGGTTTGGAAAACTGTTTGGGAGATGGGTCACTTTTAAGGTCCTTTGGTATAAAGTCATTTTTCCAACTTTTTGAATTTAAGTTAGGATTCCACCTCCACTTGTTGCATCTCGTTGTCTTTTTCACTTTGCCATAGGATCGATCCCACCGAATTGTGACACAAAATCATCATTGGTGCTTTAGAAGTGTCGTAATTTAGTAGTAGAGCCTACCTTTACATGTATTCCCTAGGTAGATCCTGGTTGCATTCTGGCATCCATGCTATCGTTAATGACTTTAGGCTCGGGAGTAATTTTAGTCTTATCTTGATTACGATTTTGAGCCTCACACGCCTAATGTGTCATCACTCTTGGCCTCACCCTCAAGACTCCCAAAAAATGAGTCTTCTTTAAGCCCTTTTCAGACTTTATAAACATGAAAAGATTGTCGAGCGATATTGTTGCCCTTCATGCTCGCCAAACTAAAAATTGAAGGCACGTCTGTCCAGTGGTAGTTTACCCGTTTTTCGATCTGGATAGTCAATTGTACGAACAAAGGTGTACTATTGGAGCTTCGGTTCGCTAGAAGAGTATTCTCAAGTATAAGTTTAACCCTTTTTTGGGCCTGAGGGACTAAATTTACGAAAAAGGAACCCCCACAGAGTCCATATTTAAGCTCTTTTCAGACTCCCTAAAATTGAAAATATTGTTGAGTGACCTTGTTCCTTCACACTCGTTAAATTGGTCTAGAAGAACATACCCTACAGATTTCATAGTTAAGCTTTTTTCAGACTCCTTAAAATTGAAAATATCGTTGAGTGACCTTGTTCTTTCACACTCATTAATTGGTTCAGAAAAAAAATTACTTGCATGAGTTTACCCCTTTTTCTGGCCTGTATATTAAGGAGGGAAAAGGTACATCTCGGGAGATTCGTCTCGCTGGGAGAGTTCTCCTAAGTAAATTTTACTTTTCCGAGCTAAGGAGACTAAAGCGAGTCCATAGTTAAGCTCTTTTCATAATCCTTAATATTGAAAATATTTTCGAGTCATCTTGTCTTTGTCACACTTGTTAAAAAGGTTTTGAATAGACATCTTTTTTATTTTAGTTTACCCCTTTTTCAAACCAACTAGACTACCTTCAAAAAAGGTACCCCAAAAAAGTCTTATTTTATGCTTTTTCAGACTCTCTAAAAATGAAAAAGCATCGAGATTACCTTCTCTGGGCTCGTAAAAATACATTGAAGTGGGTTTCATTGTGTCCTATCAATCAAATTTTCATCCCTGCATTTTTTGCCTAATGTCGTCTCCATGTTGCTTTCAACTGAACCTTTGAAGCATGCCTTATACGCAAGACTTGAATCACTTTGCCTCTGTGTTTTGACACCTTGACCCATGGAGGAATTTTCCCGAGTGTCCTTTCCCTTCACATGTTTCATTGCTATGAGAATTAGTGTGTTCCTTCCACTTGGAACTAGTATGCTTGCGACACTCATTACTCCTTTCTAACATAGAATTATTTTATTATTTTTCAATCTCTTCAAAAATATTGAAAAAGATAAAAAAAATCAAATATACCCCAAAAAGAGGATAAGAAAAGTATTTTCTTTTTATTGCAGCACAATGAGTCGCCCTTGGACAAATCACATCCTTTCGTTTGTTCATCAAGCTTTGGGATTAAATATTACCTTAGGAAGTTGTTCTTGCTACACAGAGCTACGTCCTCCTCCATTTGTTTATTCTTCCAAACACATGGAGATTTTGTGTTGCCTCCTGCATCGTGAACTTATGTCAATTTCATGTTGCCTGAGTCTGATCATCTTTCGTGCTATTTTCCAAGGGAATTTTTTACTCTACCTGAGTCGACCCTTCTACAATTTGTCTCTTGCCCTCATGCCCGACCATCTCGAAATTCCAATCAAGTCCTTGCTCGAAATCACTAAAGTTCTCTGTCTGATCACTGAGATCCTCTTGTTTATTCCCCAACGAGTCGTCGAAGACCTATGGGTAGTGAAGTCGTACACTCAAATTACACTCCTACCTGAGTTTTGAAGATATTGAAGTTGTTTCTTGAGCTCTAAAGACCTCATCTCTAGCCATCAGGCATCATTGGCTTCTTGAAGATGGATATTATTCATGTATATCTTTGATTTTGAGATGTAGATCCGCGATGTATTGTTCGCGGCTACACTTTATATAGTTATATGACATGGATCTACAATGTATTTGATTGGTAGCTATGATTTATTTCATCCTGAGCATGGGTATGCCTGCCTCGGCAAGACAATTATTATTTTTTACAGATGGCACCTCCCGAACTCTGGTCCTGAGCTCACTCGCTTTGTACGTTGGTAAATATTTGTAATGTATTTCGGCCATCAGATTCTCTTCTGACCTCACACATTAGGAGGCATCTGTTATAACCCTAAATTGCACCATACATGCATACCTGGCATCAGTCCATCTTACTTGCTATTTTTTCCAAGCCATCACTAAGCAGCTCTTCTTAAAAACAATATTTTTGAAGATGTACATGCCCTACACCACTACTGCCCGCATACACATTCTTGTTGCACCACTATATCTCATGTACATACGTTAGATGCACCATTACATCCCATGTATACCCACAAATGTTGCAAAATTTAAAAATTTGCAAGGAATTCGTTAAGATTATGGTCTATTGGGCAGTTTCCCAATTGTTCCAATGCCTATAGCTCGTCACCCAACCAAATAAATATCATTTTTTCATATAAAAGGAGGTGTTGGGGTCTCATTCCAAAGACAAGCATAAGAACAGTGAAACTCTGCCCATTTCACTTTCCCCCCTTGCCCCAAGAATTTGTAGCCACATTGTGAGATTTGAGCCAGAATTCCCTATTCTTTCCTTTTTTCCTCCATTGCAAGCCTAATCCATTCCCTAGAGAGAGATGAAGAGGAGAAAGATACATGGAAGCACAGATGGAGCTCGGTCAAGAGGAGCTCGGACCAGGTTTGAGGAGCAGTTGTTGATCTCATTGTAAGTAAACTTTGTGATTCTAATAAAATAAGTACTTTTTCTGTCCCACCATACGATGTGTTCAATATTTATGTTTGATTCATGTTTTATTATGACATTTAACCTACTAATTCATATATGAGATGCGTGTTTGTATTTCTTTGTTTGTCTGTTTGTGAATGCAGGTCAGCCTTGGGAGGAGACTTGTAGTCGAGGAGAAATCGAATGTGAAAGGATCGACACCGGACGCAGAGTTCAAGGTAGAGTTACCAAATATTTTCATCTTGTATTTCTTGTATGAATGTGGGGTATAGTCGAGGTATTCTAAAGAGTATGAGACTTTTTGACGGTTAGTTATGCCTACATGTTGAACCCTAGTGTAGTCCATAGTGGGGTTTTCCCGCTATAACATACGTGGCTGTGAAATATTTTTTAATGAAGAATATCTTTCATGAATAAAACTCCACAAAAATTTTCTTCGGGGTTGATTTTGATTTTATCTTGTAACTTTGAGTCTTAATTGTGAGATATTTGAAATTGATCTATCAAATTTTCTTTTGATCTTAATAGTAATACTCTTTTAAAATTCTTTGAGATGATCAAACTATTCTCTCATATTTCTCGTGAAGAAGATATGGATGCATTTGTATGTGATTAAGAAGATAATATATATCATGTTCATCACAAATAAATTATGATGTTAAAACCCTCCTTCAATATTTTATATTGTTTAAATACTTCTTGCTGCAAATAAAGACTAGATCAGGTTATTGAAGAACCATTTTATTGAATAAATTCAAGCAATAAATATCTAGGGTTTGTTTCCTAAGCATTATCCTAATCCAAAATATTCAAGATATATATTTTAGCCAAAGAGGAGTACTACCTCTCTAAAAATACAGGGGGATTCAAATCCTTGTGAGGTTGTCGTTTTGGTCCTAACATATTCAAATGTCAACATCTCTATAGTACATTATTGAAAGTCTTCCATGATTGAGTATAGAAGGAATTTGGGGATTATGTTAGAGTAGTAATACTCAATAGGAAGTAGTAATCTCACTAGTGTAAAATAAAAACAATAACAACAGCAACAATCTGGTCCTACCAACACCATTGAGGGAGACCTATCTCAAAATATTCCTTGTGTCGGGTCTATGATGTGGGTGTACCTATCTAGTAACCATTTTTGTGTGGACCCAACAATAAAATCTTTGTGATATATCTTAAAAGACTCCTTTGAAACCACTAGTTGTATTGAGATAAGTGAAGACACTTTCCCAAGAAACAAGGGTGAAATAGTGAAGACACCAAGGAAATTTTCACCTCTATCAATCCCAAAAAATATCTAGGCTAACATCTTTATGGATTTTATAGTGGGTCTTTCAAGATATGGTAACAAATCAAGAATCATGGTGGTAGTCAACTGCCTATCAAATATGATGGTTTTTTTTCCTTATCACACCCAGTTACACCTTCCTTGGTTTCCCAAGCCTTCATGGATCAAATTTTTAAGTTACATGGGATGCCCACTTCCATTATTTTAGATCATGATCCCACATTACTAATAAATTTTGGCAGGACTTGTTTAAACTCTAGGGTACTTATTTGGAAATGAGCACTAAGTATCATCCCCAAACATATGGTCAAATAGAAGTGGTCAACAAGTGTTTAGAAACTTATTTGAGATGTTGTACTTATACAGATACACCAATGGGCACAATGGATTTCCCTCACAAAATGGAGATATGATACCAGTTATCATGGAGCTACCAAAATTACACGATATGAAGTTTTTTATGGCCCAGATACCTTGTCAATGGATTTCTATTTAGACACATGGTCTTCACTCAATGAACTTGTGACTTAGTGCCTACATTCATGGGATATTAAAGAATACCCCTAGTTTCACTATATATTGATAAATACCTCCCAAAATCCTTGTGTTGAACCCCCATCCCAATACATATTTCTAATACAAAAATACCTTTTTTAACCAAATACCCCTTATTATACCCCCCAATACTTATAAACCCCTTGAGACCTCACATCCCCCCCAATACCTACAATATATTGAGCTTATTTTTCACAATTAAAAAAAAAATTATTTATGAATGAACGTGATAAGATATTGGTGAACAAGGTGAAGACCCCATATTTAATAAGCACCTCCAAGATTCATGCAGTGGATAACACACTTCACACTAGAGACGCCATTCTCTACACACTTAAGGAAAATTTGGTTATGGCTCAAAATATAATGAACCAACAAGATGAACAAAATTAATAAATTTATTCTTTTACATAAAAAAGATCAAGTATTTCAACACCTTGAACCTTATAAACAAACATCCCTCAAAGATAAAAATCCACTAGAAACTAGCACCAAAGTTCTATGGACCTCATAATATCATCTAATGCATTGGACGAGTTGCCTACAAGATGACTCTTTCAATCCACTCTAATATTCATCCAGTATTTCATGTGTCTTATCTCAAGAAGGTTGTGGGATTGAATTGTAGAGTGAAAACTAGCTAACTAGAACTTGATGAAGAAGGGTCCATTTGTCTCCAACCTAAAGCAATATTGGCTACCATAAAGCATCAATGGCACCAATGTATGGCCCAGGAAGTACTGATCCAATGGAATGATATGAAAATAGAACATGCCACATGGGAACCAACAATGATTCGATAAACATTTCCCCACCTCCAACCTTGAGGACGATATTTATTTTAAGGGGGGGGTCATGTTAGGGTCCTACCCTAGCCTCCCTATTTTAGGTTACTTAAGAATTATTCAATTAATTTATGCAACCATCTTCTTTAAATAAGCCTAATTAGATATTTAGTGGATAGTTATTTAATGTCAAAGGTTCTTTTTTCTCAATTAATTCCCACCAGGTTGTCAATACACATTAATGATGGGACCACAAGCAATTAGGGATTTTTTATCGAGAATCTGTTTAAAGAGCTAGGAGATGATGGAATTTTTTGTCAAGTATTGTTGGATTTTTTTGAGAAAATAATTAATACAAGGGTATGTTTCACATATTTCATCTTAATTGTCTCTTGCATATGATCTTATGCATTTATGTTCTCTTAATAACTTGCTTGTGATTCATGTATAAGGGTTAAGTCTCACTACAAAGACTACTTGTTGAACCATGAAAAAATAATTAAAAAAAGAACAAATGAAGCCCCTTGGTTTTTGGCTTTGTAAACCACTAACTCACTCTCATGACCTCAAATCAAATCCTCAGTAATTAGACACCTTATTTTGGCTTTGGATCAAGAGGTTTCATAATGTGGGAAGCCAAAATTACCTAATTGACGAGAATTTTTTTAATATGCATTTTACTATCTTCAACCTTGAAAATTGAATTTCATCAGTTGTGTTGAGTTTGTAGCTCCCCCAAAATTCCAAGTAACATATTTTGGAGTTCCCAAACTCATTTCAATTAGAGACCAAAAAAAAAAAAAAAGTCCCTTGAAGACTAAAGTATGGCCCTCATTTAGATAGTTGCTTCACTAAAACTAAAATATCTTTCTACATGATATTTATCAGTAATGTATGATTTTAAATTTAGATAATTTAAAACACTAATATCATCATGCATGACACTAGTGACCCTTACATGTCAAATTCTCTAATGAGAAAAACATTTCTAAATCCACTACATTCCTTCAAAACGTGAATGGAAGTTTTCTAGTAATAAGGAACACATATGATAAGATTAGAAAAGAATAGAAACCTTTCTCATGTGCTTTGGATAAACTTTTTCCTTGATCTCTTCACTTTGTGCACCATGCTTTCCTTTTTCATTTCCCATGTCAAAACTATGAATCTCATGATGCAAATTTGTGAGTTACCTCTAACCAAGGTGATTTTCTCTTAGATGTTGCTTTATTTCAATACCACATGTTCCATTAACCTATTTATATCACCTTTTTATGTCATTACATCATTCCATTTATATGTGTATGTCACTTGCTCATTTCCCACTCATTAATATAAGATTGAGCATGCTACCTCTCATTCCTTTTATATGTGTGTATGTCACTTGCTCATTTCCCACTCATTAATAAAAGATTCAACATGCTACCTCTCATTCCTTTTGTTGAAAAGTTACGGTTACGTATTTCCTTTCCATTACCATCATTTCAATGGAGAAGAAATGTGAAAACCTTCACAAATTTGGGCATGAAGCATGTTAAACGATGGGATCACATACACCAAAATAAAACAAATGTGCAAATGACAATATTATGAAATTATAGGGATGGGCAATAAAGATCAAATTAAAAATGAATCATGTGCGGGTAAAGTATATTATGATCATCACCAAGAATCAAACAAGTTTCCATGAAATTAAATAAAAAAATCTAATGAGGCATAAAGTGTCACAAAGTTCCATTCAAAGCACAATGGAAAGCAATATATTAATATTCTCAACATCAATGCAAATCATAAGACATATGTAAATAAAACCTTGGATGATCAAAGCATTTTCTAATACTACAAATAATTAATAATGATTTGAGAAATGCGTAGCCGATAAAAACACTCAAAATTGTAAAATTTGAAAAAAAGGGTTCACATGTCTAACGTCATGGGCTAGTGAAGGCTTAAATATTACCCTATCTTAATTCAAATTGAAAACATAAAATTTGACCTCGTTTTCCCTACTCTAAAGTGATTTTATGAATTTATTTATTGATTATGATGATTTAATTGGGATTGTTCCTAACTTCTCTTAAATGATCATTTTAGAAAGAACAAGGAGTGTAGGACATCACTCACTAAAGTAATGAGAATCTAATCAATTTCTTTCCAAATTCATTACAATTCATTTACTTTATATTTAACAAATCTCATAATTGTTTATAAAAACAAGTAGTTTTCCCTTGCACTTATTCGTTAAATGAGATTCATAGTCTCTTGATTTGAAGTAGTAGCATTGTGTGTTAAGTGATTTCCTTTGCCCAAGAAAATATTAAGAATAATCAATCATAACTGTGAAGAGTATGCATTGGCTTTTCCTATGAATTGTGATTTGTATTAAAGTTCTCTTTTACCAATCTTGAGGCATAGGGTTATGTTAGCACTAGGAATCACCCTCAGATTGTAGAGAGGATAAGACCAGTACCCATTAGATTATGTGTAAATGTAAATGAGTGTTTAAAAGGTCAAATGGACAAGAATCGGGATAAAAATATTTTAACTCAAAAATTTGGGCTAGCATGCACAAGCAATTGAGGTTTTGATCAACTTCAGTCGGTGAATGGGAGTAAAAGTGAATAGAAGGAAGACTTTGGTGAGGGAAGTGTAGAGGTCTGTTATTGACATCATTTCTTCAAGAAGCCTAAGGAGAAAAAACTCAAACACAAAATCTTCTTCAATTCAAAGTTTAAAGAACACCGAAGAAAATCATAGCAGTACTATAATCAAACATTCATCATAATACAACTATAAAAATATCATGTGAATCATTCAATCATGAAAACCTCAGTATAAGAGGAAACAAGATGGAATAAGAGAAACTGAATTATATTAATAAGAAATTATCAAGTCCATTACACAACCAGAGAACCGGTCTACTTAATCAAAATATTACAAATAAGGGATCCCAACTCAACCATTCAAACCCTCTAAATCATTTGGGATATCTATTTATAACAAGAAGGGAAGGAAACAACTTGTAATGTTCCCAATTTTCCCCTTAAGAGGCATTTAGTGTTATTGTATGAAAGTGACCTTATAAAGGCACTTAAAGAAAAATAAAGTGAAATTAGTCACTTAATAAAATAAAGAGGGGAAAAGTAGTTACCCTAAAGAGACCCAACGAAGGGTTATAAGAGGAGGAGAGGAGAGCCTTTTGGCTATCTATGATTGAGTTTAGGAAAATATTGTATTGGGCTCTTGTGAGCATGAGGGTTTCAAAACCCTAGTTTACTCGGTTTCGCCAGTGAAACCATCTGGCCTAGCTGATATTGGAGAAGATCCTACAGATCTCTCATTTGTACTTCACCGTTTATGGATTTAATGAAGAAATTTGTTGGTTATTTCTATGTTTATCGATTTTGCTGCTAAATTTTTGTTTTATTGAATTTCGGGATATTCCAGTGGTATCAGAGCATGATCTTGGCCAGCTGTGGGTGGCGTTGATGACTGAAGAAGCGCCGCATTTTCTGTAGTGTGGAGGCCGTGTTACTCCTTGTTGGGTCAAATTTCCTCCACCTAGGCGAGTTCCCTTGTAGTTGGGGCATGTATCCCTATTGTGGCAGCGTTCTTTCCTTCTCTGGCTACGTAGTGTTCCTTGTGGGCGTGATAGGCACCATCAGATCCACGTTTTCCTTGGCTGGGCGTGAGTAACAATTGACAAAACTCTGTTGGACGACAAGGAGTGGCATTTTTTTTTGTTGACACGAGTTGATGGTGGCATTTTTCTCTTGGCACGAGTAGGTGGTTGGAATATTTTCTGGAGCTGGATGCATTCATCATCATCCTACTGCGTGTTGGTCATTGGAGGGGCGAGTTTCACTCGTTATTCACTTTCTTTGCTTATGGGACGCATTTCTTGGAATCGGGGCACATTCTCTCTATGTTGGGCACATTCCTAAGTAGCCAGACTGAATTTTTCCCATAGGGAAGTCGAGCTATCTCTTGGAGGTCGAATTTTCTATCTGTTGATCGCACCATATCATTTGGGGGAGCGATTTCATTGGCTGGCTTCTTACTGTACAATTGAGGGACGAGTTTGGG
>ML835482.1:22058-48277 GCA_009831015.1 Picea engelmannii | reverse complement strand
AACCCTCAGGATGTGCTCTTTGTTTAACCAAAGCCTTCAATGATTTCAAGTGCCTCTCCACCATCCACATTGACCTTGTGTGTACAGGTACACACATTTCAATCTCCTCAACTTGGTGTATAAGGTAGTGTTCTTGTGCATTGAAAAGTGTTGGAGGTAGATACTTCTACAATTCACACATTAGCCGAGGAATTTCTCTCTTCCAATACTTTATAACATCTTCATGGATTTCTTTCAATGACAACCATCTACACATCATGACGCAAGAAAATAACATGTTTCAACAAAACATATAAATACATATTACATTACAAGTAAAACACATGTCATTAAGTACAACAAAAAATTGAATTTTGTTTTTGCATATATATTGCAGCTACTTACCTCATGTATTTCCCAAGATCATATATAACTTGTTTGACATTGTTGTCAAAGTCATTTGGGAGAGATAGAGGAACAACATACCGTAACAATAAAATGAATCGTTACTTGTTCAAAACTAGACAAAAAAATAAAAATCTAAAAAAATGTATACGACCAATATATAAATATGAATACTAAAATGATTAATTACCTTAATGAAGGTATGCCAATCATGTGTTTTAAGCCCACCAAATTCACCTTTCTTCGTTAAGATATTCTTTATGTTTAAACAAAAACCTGTGGAAATTTAACTTTTTGAATGCCCTCATTTACACCATTAGTTTGTTTCTCTATTAATAACCATGGAATTTTATTTTGGTCTCCATCATTATTTGATCATATCACACTTTTCATTGCATGATTGGCTTCCTAAATGTCATTACAAATTTTGACATTTTTTTCTTTATCCCTCCTGCCATCTATGATTCGCCATAATGTTTCTGTCACATTCTTCCCGATATGCATTCTATCAAATAAATGAACTATTTTTTTGTCCTTATAGTAAGTAAACCTCATGAATTGAGTGGGATAACATTTAATTCCTCGTGGAAGCCCATTATTACTACCTTCATGACAACGAAATTGATGAAGCATAAAAAAAATCAGAACACTATTTATCAAATGCGGTAAAATAAAATGAATAATTAAAATAAAATTTCAAAACATGATTCAATTATGATACATAAACAAAATGCATACCTCTAGGATTAATTATGTCATATGCCAACTTCCATAGGCGGGGTGTCATTCTTTGTGGTTTTAGTCCAATCTCTTATTTCCCATTGAAAAGATATTTTTCAGTAGTACGATACTTATGGTTCTTAGAGAGGAAGTGTCTATACTCATCAAACATATCCTTTCCTAAACTTTTTGACCGACGAGATTTCATCTTAGGACCACAAATTGGACATGCAAATTTACCCTTTGTTTGAAGACCTGCAATAGATGGATTAATGTGAATTATTAATATACAAAATGATTATTTAAACAACATGCAGGATATATTCAATTAATTATATATTATTCAAGTGTGTAATATGGAACTTTACATACCACAAAAATGTGTTAGTCCTGGGGCATCATGAATTGTCCTTAAAATTATTCCATGACATTGAAATCTCTTCTGCCCAATTGGTTTACAGATGTCATACATAGTGATGCCCTCCCATAACTTTAGTAGCTCATCGATAAGAGGCTTGATATACACATTCATATCTTTAACTTGGTACTTACCTAATTGTTTCAAATTACACGAAATTACTACCATGGTATGTATATATATGTAAATAAATAAATAAAAGATGTTATGCAAAAAAATAGAAAAATGAAAAATTTTAATTCGAAAAATTAATGTAAACAAATACCTGGAATAATCATTGTCAACATTATGTGCTCCCCCTTTATTGACATCCAAGGAGGAATGTTATTGTTGATATCAAAAATAGGCCACACTGAGTAAACAGACCGAAGCTCTCCAAATGGATTAACATCGTTAGTTTCTAATGAAAGCCTAGCATTACAAAGTTCATCTATAAATTCTGGCCATTTTGCAGCAATTTCCTTAAATGCATAATCATCTGCAGCCATTCGAAGAATGACATATTCAATTATCTATCGTGCATGGTAATCCATAAACTGTGCTATGCTTTGGCACCTGAACAGTCATTGCAAATGTGGAATTATGGGAATATGTCAGAGAATCTTTTGAGGGACCATTTTTTGTTACTTGATCGTTTCGATATATATTGATACCATATACCGAGCATTTTTTTTTCGACGCATGTTGTCCATAATATATAATATGATCATCAGGACATGCATCTATACTTTGATACTTCGTTCTAATGTCTTTCATAATGGCATGTAAATCTCAATATGTGCGAGGTAAAATATTTGACAAGGGAAACAAAAATTCACCTAACAATCTAAAAATAAATAAAAATAAATAGTTAATGTAAATAATAGTAATTGTAAATATTGCATTTTTATTTTACACATTAATTAACACTAAAAAAAATGGGTAAAAGTCAACCTTTATGTAGATGTGATGAAACATATTACATACCTTAGGATCGATGTCATACAAGTGTTCGACAAATGATCTGTAACCTTTAAGTTCACCAGCAGCAATGTAGTGGAGAGAAGATTTTCCATTGACCCTTTATAAATTCGTTTATTTGTGTTTTCAATCAGAGGTTCATCATAAATACCATCATTGTTGTCCCCGTGATCCTCATCTGGATGACCGAATAAGTCTTGGATCATTTTATTTGTCCTATCATCTTGAACTATGTCATTATTGTCATCTACTTCCATGGGATCATTAACTTGATCTTCATTATCTGCTTCAAGTTCTTCATCTTGTACTACAACATCATTTTTTCTAATACTTGGTGCTTTGTGCATAAATTTAGGGGGAAATTCTAACTTGATAATTACAAAAAATCATGAAATATTAGTGCATGTATAAAAAAATATAAAAGTTTGAGAATACAATAAATATTAAAATAGATAATGAATGTATATATAGCTAATTACCATGGGACGATATTCATTTGATCCCCCATCCATGTGCCCGTATTTTCTACAATGTTTTTTAGCTGTTGCTATTAAAACTCTTTTGGGATGTCTAGTACAACAATTTTTGCAAGGGAAATAACATTTATCATCACCCTTTTCACCCTCTTTAATTTTTTCCCACCTCTAATGTTTTCTGACATTCTTCCCCACAAACATATACTGAAAAAAAATACATGTTTTTTGTTCACCAAGAAGACCAGCTTATACCCTTTTTGAAGTGTCATTATTATAGAAAACTTGTCGCAACATCTGTAAAATGAAACATATTTATAGATTTTATAACGTTGAAATTCTAACGATCGTTGACCAAGTCAAAGTTGACTTGGTCAAATACTAGGTGACCATTGGGATGGGGAAAACCTAGTTTCCATAACGTCTCAAGTGCAGCGAATATTTTACCAACATTGTGAGAGAGAAGAAAATGCAATGTCATCGCAAGAGTGACGTTATCGGGCAATATGGAGAAAAACAATTAAAATTTCCTCTATTTTTCGACAGTATGGCCAATTTTCTCCATAACGTCGCAAATAGAATGTCGAAATATTTCCAAGATGTACTAATGACATCCTTTAACAATGAATGACAAACACGCAATTTCATCTATCCAGGAATTTATTTACAAAAGTTCTAAGTTTCCCGCACATGAAATCTAGTTATTAGATAACTGAGAAATATCTCTAGTGACCTAGATGTCATTCAAATGAAACTGATGGATAAACTTCCCACCATCGATCCTCTCGAAAAAAAGTGAAATACTCATCATTGGCTTCAAACATATCACTCCCTAGTGATTCTTTTCTTATCGCATGAGTCATTACAAGAAAGAGAGGAAAACTCGACTTTGATTTCAAGCATGAGAAAAATACTACAACCAAGTAAGGTTTCGGTGGAATGCATAGGCCATGAATTCAAGACTCGAATGGATGGTATGTTGAATGAAATGAAACTTTTTGGAATAACCTTGGCAATAATAAAAATAGTACTGGATTGCAATGATAGTTACCTCAAATTAACATAACTTAACATTTAATGCATTATTAACATAACGTTAGGCTTAGAAAATATAAATGTCAAAATTTATCCATGACACAAGAGATCAAATAATGTCATTGATTCTTTCCAAGCATCTGATGTTAATGTCTCAATATGTTTTACATGAAGCAAACCAAAGTTCTCAATCTCCAAATAAAGCCAATTTTGTATCTTGACCACCAATCATAACATATAACAAATAAGAATCATATGACAGGGTTCATAGCATATTCTGATGATATATAGTTTATTAGAGTCATGAATGCATAGTTATTATCACAAACCCAAAATCCTGCTTAAACGAGATCAAGTTTGAATTTCACGTTGGGGATCATGAAATTAAAACAGATGGATACAAAATAAAATATTCATCAAGACCAATCTGAACAAATGAAAACTATTCAAACTCTAATCAAATCAAAGGGAAACAAACAAAGAGTCCAAATAAAATCTAGAGGGACCCTATATTTTGACAAGAAAAATGTAGGGGGTTGTTGTTGGCCAACAAATGTTGACTGACTGGGTGAACCCATTACCTCTGGTACCATAATATGAAACATAAGATGTTTAGGAAACCAAAGATTCAAGATGCTTCATAAACACAAACAAACTAAATCTTCCATAAAAATTGCATCTATCATTTGAAAATGACACAATACTATTTTTGGAAATTAATATTACTCTTTATCAAAACTTAAAGGGAGAATAAGATAAATGCATTTACTAATTTATGATAAACAAAAAAAATAACTTTGTCAATAATAAGTTCAGGAAAAGACAAAATTATTAGGAAGCAGTTGGTTATAAAGAACGAACTTCAATTCCACAAGCATGGCCATTGTTGCCAGAAGACATCTATAGCTTTTACAGGGTTTCCTTTTAACCCATTTAGTATCTTTTATCCCATCCACTAGTGAGAGATGCCTAGATTACAAACGCTCTGTTAAGAATGGTTTTATTTTATTTTGTTGAAGAATGAGTTGGAAGCCATTTTCCTCACTTGGTGATCATATAGTGACATCGTCATTCACAAATATCTATAGACATGAGAAGGTCGGCTCATGATGAGACCTAATTCACAAATATCTACAGAAATTAGAAATTCGGCTCGTGATGAAACCTCATTCACAAATATCTATAGAAATGAGAAGGTTGGATCGTGATGAGACCTCCTTTCCCTTAATTTTGCAACCGAGGGACATAACCCTGGCTTGGTAACCAGATAAAGGTAATTTCATACCGTAAATATCCATGATCATGATAGGTCGGCTCACAATGAAACCTCTTATCTCCCAACTAACTCCTTAGATGTTATTTGGCATAGAGAAAGGGTTGCACTACAGTTAATGTTAATCCCTCAAGAGATTAATTAATGGATGGGGAAGAAAACTATACTCCTTAAGAGTATGGGATGGCGTAAGAATTTTTATAGCTAACCAATGATTCTCTGGTTTATAAATTCTTACCAAACCAATTATCTTAGAAGTATATTTTTCTATAGGTTAAAGATAGGCCTCAAAGCAACGATAAGAATCCTGAGAAAATTGTCAGTACTTTGTTGGACCGATTTAAAAACAAAGAAGAGATATTTTAAGTTTGTTTTTCATTATTCATTAAAGAAACATCTCGTTTAAAAGATTTTCCTCTAAAATCAGACTTTAGATTTAAAATAACAGAGACTTTTGTTGCACCCAGTGGGGAATCAACACACAGAAAACCAATCCAAAATCAGACTTTTTTATCAGAAAATAAACATCAAGAATGCATTCAAACCGAAATAAACAAAACAAACTCCAAGAAATTATAAGACTAATTTGATCAAAAACTAAAACGAAGCCGGTCTTTGGACAAACTAGCATCCTAGTGAGAGTCATGAAACAAAAGGACGAACTAAATTGTTTACAGTTTTGTGCAATGTTGTATATCTCATCTCGAGGAAAGTTTCAGTGAGGATCTGGAATATAACTTCTCGGTGACATCGACGAAAAAATATTGGAATATCTCATAAAAATGTCGCAAGATAGGAGTCTAACTCGAAATATCTCGGACTATTTCGAATATATCGGACAGGTGTTTAACTCAGAATTTATCGGAATATCGGCGATACATTGGAGAGATATACAATATTGGTTTTGTGTACATGCAGGTTCTTTCCCTAAGATAGTGATGCGCGAGATATTATTTTGACCAAGCTTGTTATTAAAATGTCAAAGAGACTAAAAGCAAAAATAAAAATCCTTAATCACGATGAGTAAAATTATGTGGAGTGGTAATTCATGCTTGTGAGGGTAAGACTAATATGAATTTGAAGATCTGATCTTTTATCTCTAATTTATGCATTTAAAATTTTCATATATCATTTTGTTTGAAAATATTTCGTGATGATGAAAAGAAAAGAGAAAATCATTAAAGTGGACTTCCCTAACAAAATTCAGATGATGGTTCTTCTTGTACATCCATGTGTCTGCATTATTGAACAAGAAAGAGTGAAAAGAAAACCAAAAAGGGAACCTACTCCTACACCTACTCTAACTTCTACATAGATAAAAAAATCTAAGTAAAATCATATTTCAAGTGCATCCACAAGAGCGTCTTCAATCCTGCAAGGCATGGAAAGTCGAAGATCAGACTAAAAGAATCCAATACCTGTAGATACAAAGAAAATATGCCATGCTTACCTCCTAGATATTCATTTAAAAAAAAATTAATCATAACCTTACCATTCTTTTGAACATTTTTCATATAAGAATCCTCTAACCAATATGTAATTTTGTCATAATACGGATCACAAAAGCATGGAAGAATGTGACAGAGTGTGGAAAACTTATCAAGTTTATGGGGACCTGACATAACCATTGACCAAGACTGAAGTGCCCCATTATCTTGACAATTCTCCACATGTTCTTTAATTTCTTCACATGGAGGATATGAAAAACTCATGTCATGCTTAACTCCAAGATTTTATGTTAGAAACAAAGAAATCATGACCTTACCCTTACTCTGAAATTTTTTTAAATACAAATCCTCAAGCCAATCTGTGATCCTGTCATAAAACTCGGAATGCTCATTACAACTTCGATGAACTAGATTTTCTAATGATAAACACATCATATGAGGATTCATAATTAAAATTTGATTTTTGATTTGAGCATTCCCTCTAATCAAATGAATTGGTTCAAGATGTGAAGTATAACCATGATAATTTGAACTAACTGATGAATGAATATGGAGTGCAGAATCTATGATCTCTACAGAAGTGATATCATAAATCAATTGAATAGAATTGTCTTGTGACATATCTTCTGCCCATGTGAATGATGAAAGTGAAAGAGATTCAAATCCAACTTTATTAATGTCATGTCCAAAATTTATTTCACCAAAAATTGACACGTTGAAAGGATCAAATTGTGATGGAAAAGTGTGGAATAAAGTGGATAAAGTATTATGCACATCAGGATCTGTGAAAATATCATAATATAGAGAGTAAAATTAATCTGAGATAAGTAACTGAAAATACTCTCTTGAGCTATGATAATTAACAATGATATTTCCAAGAGATTCTTCTTCACTTGCTTTAATACTTTTTGTTTGTTTTGGTGATACACTCTCGAACATTTCTTGATCATTATGATTTTCAAAGATATTTTCCTGGAAAACTTCTAGTATTTCCTGTGAATAAGGTATGATTTGTGTATGAAGGTTTAAGGTTTCTTCTTCAAGTTGCAAATTTATATCTATAAATTGTTCTATTAGAATGTTAGAACACTCAAGATCATTTTCATTACACGTGTGTTCTTCAATAATTGAATTTGATGACTGATTAAAGAAAGAGTAAGAAGAATATGGACATACACCTTGACTCACAATCAAATCTCCTTCCATGATAGTTGAGGATTGAAGATACAATGGTTTGGAGGAAAACTCATTTGATTTTCCATAAATTCATTCTCAAAAGATTCTATCCCCTTTGCTTGTTCATGATTTTCTAATGGATTTCTCTCATTCAGCAAACAAGATTCATCCTGCAAACTAATGTTATGATCTATTTTTAATTCATCACTTGCAATCAAATCCTGCTGCCAGAAAGGGGCACATGCATATGAAATAAGACCCGATATAAGAGATATAGTTTCAATACGGAACTTACAGAGCACATGATTGATCTTTGTTGGAAAATTTTTTGTAGATGAATCATCGTTGATTAGCAGAGCCTTGAATTCTTCACATAAATTATCGAAATCATACTCTTAAAATCCATCTAAAAATTCATTCGCAATTTGAAACCAAACAAAAATAGAATTAGATGGGAAGGATTCAAACCAACACTTGATTCAACCTCTGAAAGTGAAAGCGAACAATCTGCACAAAACATTCAAATCAGTAATACCATGTTTTCCACATTTACTTGAAAACTTATTAAAATGTGTTTTTGCAAATGTATTCCCCTCACCATCAAAGGTGATATTCTACAAGAGAGAAACTATCTTGTTGGGAATATCAAGTAATGAGAAATGGAAACCATATTCCAACATAGTGATTTGGGTGGGATCCATTGATTTGATGAAGAAAATAGAGAAATCGACTCCAAACAATTAGCTTTTCATATAACCTACCTTCTATTGCATTTTAAGATGACATACAAGAAGAATTTATAGAGTTGGAATTTAATAGGCCGAGGGGTAAAATATCCAACCATTAAATTTACCTCGGCCCTCCTTCTAGCGCCATTTGTTGACAGGCATTTTTGACCACCTGCCAATAGGAGGGAACAACCCAGTCCAAGGTTCTTGATTTTAACCTCAGTCATTTGGTATAGCTACCCCTGATGAGTTTAAAGGCCCCGTTAGCCTTAAGATATCTTCCTCCTTTAAGGAAAAGAACCTGTAATTCCTAAGATAAGTATTAATTTACAAAAGAATCATAAGCTAAGTCAAAAAACTTTACCTAATGTTTAAGAACTAAATTAAGTTAGTGTTTGTACAAATCGAAAAATTAGTAATATGATACAAGAATTATTGAATCAATGATAATATACAAAAATAATATACAGTTAAAACTAAATAACAAAAATATATTACAAGTAAAAAGGAAACCATAAACTAAGTAACTATTGTGTGTGTGTGTTTGTGAAATGATTAAGCAAATGCGACACCAACCAACAGATTTTCAAGATACAAAACTAACAAACACTCTTTCAATTATTTGTAATTAAACAAATCACAAAACAACTTTTAATTCTCAAATAATACTAACACAACAATCTATCTATTTACTTGGCCAAGATTTCAAAGCAGACTATAGTAATTATGCGTATAATCATTCAATCCTTTCCTATTCACGAAATAATTCATCAAATAATACATGTTGATTTATGAAACTTATCAAAATTTCTACATCATAGATACCCTTCCCTTTTGCTGTTAATAATAAAATCCACTAACTTTCCTTAAATCCCCATATACAACTTAAAGGATTCAAGGTAATAGATGACCTTTAATCTAACCCGAAATTATTTTTGGCACGAAATGAGAGCGGAGATATAATAAACAAATCTACAGAGATATATTGGATATCCAATAATATAACATAAATGTATCATAGATGAAACCATAAACACAAAGATACAGTAATACACAATTTTCTATTAATGAGCGAAAATGTACAAAGACTTTAAAAAAACAGAGTGAAAGACTCACTAGAATGGTGACAGCTTATCTCTGAGAAGAGATGTGATGGATACTCGCATTCCCAAGAATATGATTTTACAATGAAGCTCCAAATTCCTTTTTATCATAAATAAAATCCAAAACCCTAACCTCAGAAGATGAAAAGCCAACAATTTTGTGGACCTTGTTTTGGGTAGTTTGGTGTATCAACTTCCCGAGGGCGTAACTTTGGCATATGATCTTCATTTGGGGTGCACGATAGCTTGTTGGAAAGGTATTATAGAGGAGATTCATTTTGGGGTATCAATTAGAGACTTTGACTATCATTGAGAAGCTCAATCCTGAAAAACCTTCATTTAGGCCCTCAAAATGACCCCGAAAGTTAAAAACTGCTAAAAATAGTAAATTGTCAAAATTGCCAAAAAAATGTTTTGAGCCAGATGGAAAAGGTGGGTGGCCATAGATATCCACCTAGATAAATCCTCCCTCCTTAGGAAGAAATGGTCTCCATTGCGTTGAGTTCCCTGGGGAGTGGGGAAAGCGATTGAATCTTGGTGTGTTGTTTGCCTTGTTGGAGACATCACACTGCTTGGTTTGTGGAAGGTTGTCATGAACCTGTGGCTGGAAGGGTTGTACATTTTTAACTAGTCAGGCTTCCTGAGATGACTATTTGTAGAAGGAATCTTTGTGTTTTGTTGCAATCTTACCGACCTGCTTCTATTGGATAGAAGGTGCTTGGGTCAAGGTTGTAGTGGTTGCAATATCCTTATGTTCCCCTTTTTAATAGATTGTGAAGAAGATAAATTGTGTAGTATGAGATACTACCTTTTGGAACTGTTTAGGTGGATCAGTAGTCAAAACTGCCTCTAGTATTATGTAGAGAAGACCCCTAGAGAAGCAATGACACTGCGGGATCGAGACTCATAAACAACATGCAGTTTCCACATATATGGCTGGCCCAAGAGAACATCACAGACATCCAGTGGGGCAACATCACATAATACCTCATCCTTGAAGGGTTGGATGTCGTATGATAATCGACACTGTTGACTGACACAAAGATCTCGTCCCTGGCGATGCCACCCGATGTTATATGGTTGCGGGTGTGGTGTTGTTGACAATCCAAACCATTTGATGACCTTTGTTGAGACAGGGTTCTTCTGGATTCCGCTATCAACAATAAAATGCAGTGGGGTCCCCTTCACCCACATATGTGAATGAAAAAGGAGCTCCCCCTCTTCAGGATCTGTTGGTTCTTCTTGTTGAATTGTTGCGGTTGTGACAATAGCAATGGGGTCTATGTCGATGATCTATCTGTTACCAGTAATTTCATAATCAGATTCTGAATTAGGGTTCGGATCCTTGTCTTTGATATCGAACACCAATGACTATTTTGAGCGACATTCATCGGTGTTCTGCCAGGGGATTTTGTGTAAATCGCACCATTTTTTGGTGTCCTTCTTTGTCTTCCCATGACCCTTCTTTTCATGTGGCTTGGATTGGTTTTTGGGAGACTATTTGTTAGGGTCGTATTTATCATACTTTGGTTGTTTCGTATTTGCAGACCCGAACTCCCGTTTGTTCTGGTACTTAAATTTCTGCTCGATTTTAACAACATATAGATAAGAAACACCGAGTGATGAGATGTCTAGAAAATCCATTTTAGTTTGGATGTATCTATGTAGAGCCCCACAGTATTTCAGAACCAAATGTCGTTTGGATTCTTTGATACCTAGCTTGGTGCACAAGGTATGGAAGGTATTGGTGAACTCTGGAACTGCTTGGCCCCTCTCTTGTCGCAGTGTGGTCCATCTCATATACTGGTCCTCATAGTTTCCAATGAGGTAATATTGTTCCTTTATTGCATCCACAAAAAATCCCAAGTGGGATTGGCCCCATATATTCCATAATCTTCTGTGGAAATTTGATCCTAGTAATTTTCACACCAATTTTTGACATGGGGGAGAGATTTAAGGAGTGTGAAGGTGATCTTTTCCCTATCATAAAAATGGTGAACAGACAAACAACCTTCTAGCAGATTTATCGATTTATTTAGGCCATCTGCATCTATCTGGCCTTCAAATATGGGAATATCAAAATTAAATGTACCTTGAAAGGAGAGGTTCTTCCAAAGTGGTTGTTTGATGAATATTTTCTTGTTTCTATCAACATCCATTGAAGGATGTGGGAAAAAATCTCCATCATTTTGTCCCTTTGTCATGTGAGAGCTTGCTCAAGCAACAGATTGATAGAATCGCCTGCTCCAACGTTTTTTTTTTCTTCCGCCATGGAGGGTTTCTTGGGCATACGAGATCAATTGTCTTCAAGTGAGACAATCTCAAGATCCAAATTTCCATACTTATACCTCGTCAGGGACATGCACTAAAAAAACGATCAAGAACAGATTGCTCTGATACCATTGAGCCAGAATTATTTTCGGCACGAAATGAGAGCAGAGATATAATAAAGAAATTTACAGAGATATCTCGGATATAAAATAATATAAAATAAATGTATCATAGATGAAACCATAAACACAAATATACATTAATACACAATTTTCTATTAATGAGCAAAAATGTACAAAGACTGTAAAAATACAGAGTGAAAGACACGCTAGAATGGTGGAAACTTATCTTTGAGAAGAGATGTGACATCTACTTGCATTCACAAGAAGATGGTTTTACAATGAGGCTCCAAAGTCCTTTTTATCATAAAGAAAATCCAAAACCCTAACCCCGGAAGATGAAAATCCAACAATTTTGTGGACCCTGTTTTGGGTAGTTTGGTGTATCAACTTCCCGGGGGTGTAACTTTGGCATATGATCTTCGTTTTGGGTGCACGATAGATCATTGGAAAGGTATATTCGAGGAAATTAATTTTGGGGACTCAATCAGAGCCTTTTTATATCATTGAGAAGTTCGATCCCGAAAAACCTTCATTTAGGCTCTCAAAATGGCCCTGGAAGTTAAAAACTGCTAAAAATAATAAATTGCCAAAATTGCCAAAAACCTGTTTTGAGCCAGATGGAAAAGGTGGGTGGCCACAGATATCCACCTGGATCATAATCATGGGAACATTTATAGGTGAAAACCATTGTTGGCCCTTGACCAAGTCTTGATAATCATTGGTCATGATTGACCTATTTTGGGACTTCGAGAGGCTGTCGAAGGAAGAGATCAAGTCGAAGCGAAGATCGTGGGATCTCAGCCCCTTTTTAGGGATTTTTGGGTTTCGGTCTATGTAACGGGTATGGGAATTTCGACCCATGGGTTTACCCATGTTTAGGCCCTTTTTTCAATGTATAAATAGAAGTCTAGGTGAGGTAACAAAGAAGAAGGTCTTTTTGGTACCTTGCTAAGTGCTAAGTTCTAAGTGCAAGTGTGGATTGCATATGCTTCGTGCATACTGTGTGAGACTTGTAGAGCTAAGTACAACTTATTGTAAGAGACTGTGGAAAGGATTTTTGTTGTAACTAGAGGAAGGACGATCTAGCGAAGTGCGCACATATCTCCGGTCCTCTGCAGAGTAAGATCTCATGGATCTGTGCATGTAGAAGATTGACAGAAGATAGTAAAGAAGAAGAAGAGTTGGTGGACGTAGTCGTGGGATGGGGGTGAACCACGTATATATAGTGTTGTGGTTTCTTTGTGAATTATTTTTATTCTCTTGTTTATGTGATTAAATGTTTAGTGCACTAATATATGCTTAGAAGAATATAATATGATAGCTTAGTGATGAATAATGTGAATGAATGCTAGATCTAATCTATGTCGATGTGCTTAGTGCTTGAATATATTAGATATGTGTGAATACTGTGATGCTCTGTTATTAGGGTTTGTCTGCACTGTAAACTAAGGTTGTATATTAATGAACTGTAACGCTAAGTGCTCTGTTAAGGTGTTGTAATCACATATCTGTGTCCCACCTAAGGTTGGAGACATCTAAGTCCTGCAACCACCCCTTCCTCTACCTCGGGTGAGACTTCATCTCTTTCATAGGTGTTGCCGAAAGAGACGGTAGTTAGGGTTTTGTTGGTGCGCTCTCGAGTGTTGAACCTTGGGTCTACCCCTATGCCAACAAATGGTTTCATTGTCGGGACCTAAACTTGTGATTGTTGGGAACTGAAGAAAAGAAAGCTTTGTGCGTAGATATGTTGTCCTAGTGCACAGTATTCTGCTTGACCTGTAAATCTGTGTACTAAGAAGAGAAGTCAGATCTAAAGAAAAGAGGTAAGATCTTGAAGCTTTGTGCTCTAATAAAGGTAAGAACAATGAAAAGTTTTGATTGAAAAGGTAAGATAAGTGGAAATTTTTGTTTCAAAAGTATGGATCTAGGTATGCTTGATAAATTTTGTCTTAGCTTTAAAAATAGGGCACAACTAGACGAAAGAAGGTTTGATATGAGTAGATCTGATAGAAATAATGAAAGATATGTTATTCCTATGCATAGAAAGAATGTTTGGACTAACAAATGGATGCAGGACCCTACAAATAATTTTTTGCAGGATAGCTACTATGATCCTAGTGTGCAGTACAGGAAAGGTTGGGGATCATTTCAAAGAAAAAGAAGATTAACCCTTTGTTATAATTTCAGAAGACCGGGACATCTTGCTAAGGAATGCCCTGGTAAAAGACCTAGTTGTCTTTGTTGTCAAGCTATGGATCATGAAGTTTTGGATTTCCCTAGAATGATTGCTAAGGTTGAAAGAATAAATATAAGATAAGAAAAACCCGAGGAAGCCCAAGAAACTGAGGCCATGGCAGAACCCTAGAAAGAATCAAATAATGTATTGCTACAAATGAAAGAAACCCTGAATGATCACAGAAATATCAATTTATCAGAGAGCTTCAAAGAAAAAAAGTGCATAGTAACAAGAATAGGAGACTTCGACATTGACTTTGTTCTGGACGAAGAAACACAGGTGAATATCATGACAGAAAGGACTTGGGAAATTTTAGGAAAGCCTTCTATGATTCCTTCATTGGGGTGAATAGGATTATTTAGAGGAAATTTGATAACCCTATGTGGAAGACTAACACAGATATCTATGAATTCTCATGGAACTTCGACAGAAGAAGATTTTGGGGTTGTTAAATTTATTGAGAATAGTGCCCCATTTGCTATATTACTAGGAAAAACTTGGATTGAGAAAGATCAGGCCAGAAGAAAAGAAGAGGATGTCTTAGAACAAAAGAAGCAAGAATTAAAAGATTTCATGACTAGGAGGATAGCGCACTTGATTGAAGAACAGGAGAATAGATCAAAGTTGTTCTGAACCAGAAACTTGGATGTCGAAGTGGAAAGAACACAAGAAGGCTCACTGAATAGTAGAGAACCTACCCCAGACAAAGAAGAAGTATTAGCCTTGAACCCTACGAAAGACCATCAACAACGCGAATTTACTATGCTAAAAGGAGATACGAATCAAAATGGAAAGAGGAATACTAAGATAAAGATTACAGGGAAGAAGGCTAGAAAGCTTAGTAAGAAGAGAGCAAAGATAGAAAAGTTGCAGAAGGTTCCAGAAGGGACTTCGTAGAAGGAAGGTTTGCAAAAATGGAACTCCATCGGGATATCAGAACAACAAAAAATGGAACTTCTCCATGGTGAAGCAATATAGCCGTTGAAAACATTAAAACCGTTAACCCAGTGCGTCAAATGGTTCGAACAACATTTATGGCCCAAAATATTGCCATCATACTATTGGTACCGTGCCACAACAGACAGAACCTCATTGATGAACATCTCTCATCTGTTGGGGAGATTTGTTACATTGTGTCTACTTATTTCGTCGAATGTTGCACCGAGAACACTTTTGTGAATTGTATCCAAGAAAACCCATTATTATTGCGCTGTATTTATTAGGATCGACACATGTTCTATTTCTTTGAGCACTCATTCATCCACCTAATTTATCTGATATAAGCGTTCATATTGAACGAGCTTAGTGCCACAGAGAAAGTCATCAAATAAGTTCTAATCAACCTTATGGTTGAGAAGGTGATGTACATTGAAATTCAAGATTCATCGACAAGTGAAGTGCAAGCCTCTTCGTCGACTACTCGCGGATCTGGACCATATCGACCTGCAACCAAGAAGAGAACTAAGAACCGAGATGACTTGGAAAAACTGAAGTTAATCCTGACTATCCTGCCCGACTACATCCTGCCTCTGGCTGACGCAGTGAGTCATGACAGTGTCCCAAGATACTTTGATTACACCATGGTTATTGTGTACCTCCTGAAGGGGATACATGCAGTTAAAACATAGCAGGATAAGATCGCGACGTTGAAGTTCAGCAAATTCAACCTAGGGGACCGTAAGAACTACAGTATGCTCACTCCTTACAATTATTTGACCAAGACAAAGGGGAAGAACTCGAAAATTATCCCCCAACCGTGGACTATGAACCTCATGCAATCCACCCTCTTGAATGCGATGAAGATTCCACACTTTGGAAGGAACCAGGAGGTTAACGTGTGTGTTAAGATCATGTTATCATGTTACCATGTTATCATGTTATCATGTTATCATGTTACACAGGTCACAGGACCCATTGTTGACCTCGTCGGGAAATGTGTAGAAGGACTCCAGATGAACTGGGTGAAGTACCTAGTCAACCATATGGAATTGGATTGTAACGAAGCTCGGGATCAGGGCTATGAGTCCCACTTTAGCTGGATTCTAATCCTCATAGCGTTTACTTCTTGGGAGATGAAGGAAGGTGCAAACTTCCCAGATATTGAGCCGTTCGAACCACTCACTGCAAATTTCACCATGCTCTAGTACTCGAGTGATATGGGAAAATAGTGGCAATCGAACATAGTATTCCATACATACTACATGCAATTGAAGAGGGCCATCGAAGCTATCCCTCGCATGACACCAAACACCCTATATTGGTTCATACCTCTCATGAAGTTCCACGCATATCGACACTTCATTTATATCACTGCATGCACAGAAGAGCATAAATAAGATCTTCAGTGATACTATAAGCTCACAGAGGAGGACCTCGACGAGATAAGTAATGATTGGTCAACATGCCTCCTTATCTATGTTGACCCTGCAGAAATTTCTGATCCCAAACTAATTGGCAACTCGGAGGCCACTCACAAAGAACACGACACACCTGGAACCAACAGAAGGAAGAAGACCAAAGAAGTACAAAACCTGAGCAGCACATCAGATGAAACTGCTTCAGTATCACCTAGATGAGGAAGTGATGAAGAAGTATATAGAGAAGAGACCAATGGAAAAGAAGATCAACAGAAGCAAGGTGAAGTAACACCGCCTAGAGATCCTGTTGATGAGGTTTATCCCTCGAAGAAAAGAAAGGTTTCCCCCACAAAAACCACCTCACAGAAGAAGTCAAGAGTGATAAAAACCACGATGTGAACCATGCTCACCGTCGATGACTTCGACTTCATCATAGCATTCATAGCATATTCCTCATAGGATGTATTACAGAAACATGAATCCAAGCAAGAAGAGATGTACGAAAGAATCAAGGTTGAACTCAGAGGGTTACAACAGGTCGTTCAATCCAGCCCGCAATATCCATTGCACCCCCACCATCAGAAGCACTAGAGTTGGGAGATGATCCTACCCAACTACACAGACTAGTTGATGTGACCGAAGCTTGCCTTCGTCGTGCACAGGAAGAAATAGACCAAGCCACATAGGCCCTAAAGAAACTGCAAACAATAGTCATAGAGAAATGTCGAGTTGTGCATCAGGAGAAGGTTTCTCTCCAAACAATGTTTGAAGAGGAGAAAGCACAAATCCAGGAATAGAAAGAGCAGTGTCTCGCAGAACAACTCAGAGTCAAAAAAGAAGTCAACAGGGAACTTCACTTTGTGACATGATTCGAGAAAAAAGTGGAAAAAACAGTAGAGAATCAAGTAGTGCAGCTTGCGGAAGCTATCCAACAGCTTCATAAGAGAATCGTAGATTTGGAGCTACGAACAGTGCCCAGCACTCCGCAGGATGTACAATATCAAAGAGAAGCAATTGCTCAAAGCGTCGTTGATAGAATCAAGGCCCTCACCATGGAATGTAAACAACTAAGTGATCGCAGTCCTCAGACTTATGAGTGACTCACTGAGGATCCTGAATTGAAGGCACTGGAGTCACAACTCTAGGAGGAAAAGCAGCAAGAAAAAATAGTATAGGCACAGTTGAAGCCCCTGTCAGCAGTCAAGAGGATGAAGCGATCCCAAGAACATCGCACTTCTCAACAACAAGTCCACACCATTCAGAGCAAAGTCATGAAAGTGAATCAGAGGATCCAATCAATACAGTATGAGGCTTGCAGACTGTTTGTGGATATTGAAGGTCGGGGAGAAGAACTGGAGAAAGCCATCATTGCAGTTGAACAACACTTGTAGGGACCTATCAATGAATAAGTTATCCAAGATTTCGTCGAGCAGGAGGTCGTGGCACAACAACAAGTCGAAGAAGCTCGAGCCAAGATCGAGGATTTTGAAGCAGAGCTACCCAGATCAGAGTGACTCAGGACAAGTCATGGGTGAGTGTTGGGGGCCTCTTGGCCCTTGACCAAGTATTGAGAATCCTTGGTCATGATTGACCTATTTTGGGACTTCAACAGGTTTTCGAAGGCAGAGCACAAGTCGAAGCGAAGATTGTGGGATCTTGACCTCTTTTTAGGGATTTTTGGGTTTTGGGCTATGTAACGGTTATGGGAATGTCGGCCCATGGGTTTACCCATGTTTAGGCCCTTTTTTCAATGTATAAATAGAAGTCTAGGTGAGTTAATAAGGAAGAAGGTATTTTTGGTACCTTGCTAAGTGCTAAGTGCTAAGTGCTAAGTGCTAAGTGCAAGTGTCGATTGCAGATGCTTCGTGCATACTGTATGAGACTTGTAGAGATAAGTACAAGTGATTGTAAGAGATTGTGGAAAGGGTTTGTGTTGTAACTAGGGGAAAGAGGATCTAACGAAGTGAACACAGATATCCTGTCCCCTACGACATAAGATCTCATGTCTCTATGCATGTAGAAGATTGACAGAAGATAATAAATAAGAAGAAGAGTTGGTGGACATAGCCCCAGGCTGGGGGTGAACCATGTATATCTGGTGTTGTGGTTTCTTTGTGTGTTATGGTTTTTCTCTTGTTTATGTGATTAAATGCTTAGTGCACTGATATATGCTTAGAAGAATCTAATATGATAGATTAGTGTTGAATAATGTGAATGAATGTTAGATCTAATCTATGTTGATGTGATTAGTGCTTGAATATATCAAATCTGTGTGAATACTACAATGATCTGTTATTAGGGTTTATCTGCATTGTAAACTAAGGCTGGATATTAATGAACTGTTACTGCTAAGTGCTCTGTTAAGGTGTTGTAATCACAGTTTTGTGTCCCAGATAAGTTGCATACATCTGAGTCCTGCAACCACCTTTTCCTCTACCTCGAGTGAGACTTCATCTGCTTCGCAGATGTTGTCGAAAGGGCTGGTAGTTAGGGTTTTTTTTGTGTGCTCTTAAGCGTTGAACCCTGGGCCTGCCCCTGTGCTAAAAAATGGTTCTGTTATCGGGACCTGAAACTGTGAATGTTGGGAACTGAAGAAAATAAATATGTGTGTGTAGATCTATTGCCCTAGTGTGCAGTATTCTACTTGACCTGTAAAGCTCTGTGCTAAGAAGAGAAGATAGATCTGAAGAAAAGAGGTAAGATCTTGAAGCTTTGTGCTATGATAAAGGTAAGAACAGTGAATTTTTTTTATTGAAAAGGTAAGATAAGTGGAAATTTTTGTTTCAAAATTATGGATCTAGGTATGCTTGATAAATTTTGTCTTAGCTTTAAAAATAGGGCACAACTAGATGAAAGAAGGTTTGATATGAGTAGATCTGATAGAAATAATGAAAGATATGTTATTCCTATGCATAGAAAGAATGTTTGGACTAACAAATGGATATAGGACCCTAGAAATAATTTTTTTCAGGATAGCTACTATGATCCTAGTGCGCAGTACAGGAAAGGTTGGGGATCATTTCAAAGAAAAAGAAGATTAACCCTTTGTTATAATTGCAGAAGACTGGGACATCTTGCTAAGGAATTCTCTGGTAAAATACCTAGTTGTCTTTGTTGTCAAGCTATGGATCTTGATGTTTTGGATTTCCCTAGAATGATTGCTAAGGTTCAAAGAATGAATATAATATAATAAAACCCTGAGGAAGGCCAATAAATTGATACCATGGCAAAACCCCAGAAAGAATCAGAGAATGTACTGCCACAAATGAAAGAAACCCTGAATGATCACAGAAATATCAACTTGTCAGAGAGCTTCAAAGAAAAAAAGTGCATAGAAACAAGAATAGGAGACTTTGAAATTGACTTTGTTCTGGATGAAGAAACACAGGTGAATATCATGACATAAAGGACTTGGGAAATTTTAGGAAAGCCTGCTATGATTCCTTCATTGGGGGGGAGAGGATTATTTAGATGAAAGTTGATAACCCTATGTGGAAGACTCACCCAGATATCTATGAATGCTCATGGAACTTAGACAGAAGAATATTTTGAGGTCGTTAAATTTATTGAGAACAACACCCCATTTTCTATATTACTAGGAAAAACTTGGATGGAGAAAGATCGGGCCAGAAGAAAAGAAGAGGAAGTCTTAGAACAAAAGAAGCAAGAATTAAAAGATTTCATGATTAGGAGGATAACACACTTGATTGAAGAACAGGAGAACATATCAAAGTTGTTCAGAACCAGAAACTTGGATGTCGAAGTGGAAAGAACACAAGAAGGCTCACCGAAGAGTAGAGCACCTACCCCAGATAGAGAAGAAGTATTGGCCTTGAACCCTATGAAAGACCATCAACAACGCGAAGTTACTATGATAAAAGGAGATAAGAATCAGAATAGAAAGATGAATATTGAGATAAATATTAGAGGGAAGAAGGATAGAAAGCTCAGTAAGAAGAGAGAAAAGATAGAAAAGTTGCAGAAGGTTCCAGAAGGGACTTTGCAGAAGGAAGGTTTGAAAAACTGGAACTCCATCGGGATATCAGAACAACGCAACATGGCACTTTTCCATGGCAAAGCAATATAGTCGTTGAAAACATTATAACCGTTAGCCTGACGCCACGAATGGTTAGAACAATAGTTAAGGCCTGAAAGCTTGTCATTATACCATTGGGACCATGCTGCAATGGACAAAACCACATTGATGAAGGCCTCTCATCCATTGGGGAGATATGTTACATCGTGTCTACTTATTTTGTTGACTATTGAAACAAGAACACTTTTGTGAATTGTATCCAAGCCAACCCATTACTACCGTGTTGTGTTTATTTAGATTGACACCCGTTCTATCGCTTTGAGAACTCATTCATTCACCTGAGTTATCTGATCTAAGAGTGCATGTCAGACGAGCTTAGTGCCGCAGAGAAATTCGTCGAAGAATTTCTAATCAACCTTGTGGATGAGAAGGTAATGTCCGTCGAAATTCAAGCTTCATCGACGAGAGGAGTGCAAGCCTCTCCATCAACTCTTCGTTGATCCAGACCATCCCGACCTGCAGCCGAGAAGAGAACCAAGCACCGACATGACTTGGAAAATGCAAAGTTAATCCTGATTATCCTACCCGACTACATCCCGCCTCTGGCTGGCATGGTGAGTCGTGACAGTGTCCCGAGAGAATTTTATTACACCATGATTACTGCATACCTCCCGAAGGGGATACATGCAGTTAGAAAAAAGCAGGATAAGATCGCGACGTTGAATTTCAATGACTTCAACCTCGGGGACCATATGAACTACAATATAATCATTCCTTACAAGTATTTGACCAGGACGAAGGGGAAGAACTCGAAAATAATCCCCCAACACTGGAGTATGAACCTCGCGCAGTCCACCCTCTTGAATGTGATGAAGATTCCACACTTTGGAAGGCACCACGAGGTTGACGCGTGTGTTAAGATCATGTTATCATGTTACCATGGTGGCTATCTATGGCTAGATAAACAACTATATGTTTAGATATAACAACTATATAATTAAGTTGTATGTTTAGATATAACAACTATATGGAGAGAAGAATGGAAATCAACTATTTTGATTGGGTTGGAAGATAGAGTGGTAGATGACTAGGAGGATTATACCACTTCTCTAAGAACATCTGATGTGAGAATCAAAGAAGATGAGGATGACCTCCTTTGGGTAAAAACTCTTGCTAGAGGGAACTTTTACATTCCCAAAGTGGGATATCATGCTTTATGTGCTTTTGAAGGGACGGGGGATGTTGTTCGGTGGTGGAAAATCATATGAAAGGTCAAGTGTCCTTTAAAATCTCATATATTTATGTGGTTGTCTCTTAAAAATAAAACACTCACTTGGGATGTGTTACATAATAGACATAAACAATGGTCTAGTTGATCTATTCTTCGCAAGAAAAATAAAGAAACCATTGTGCATCTTTTAATGTTTGGTCCCTTCAGTGTTCAAGTCTAGAAGAATTGGAATCTCTTACTATTTTAAGGAAATATTGGGGGGCAATTATATAGATGAAGGTATGAACATATGGGGTAACAACCTTCTTGTTAAATGTTTTGAAGGTCTCCCATTGATCATTGCATGGGGAATTTGGCTAGCTTACAATGCTCACAGATTTGAAGGTAGGTATGTTCCACCCATTCGATGTGTTGTCCAGAGTAGGTCCATACTCGATGGTTTCAACTGGTCTATTAGATAAAAACCCAAAGTTAGAGAACTGTTGAGAAAATTAACAAAAGTGCAGCTTGGTCTTATTTTGATGGGTCCTATCAAGGTGACCCACTAGCCTGCAGTGCAAGGGGTGTGATCCTCTTAAATCATGTTCATGTTATAAAGTTCAAATTTGGTCTAGGCAGGGGCACAAATAACTGTGCAAAACTTTTTGGATTCAAATTTATTATTAATTATGTATACTTAAAAAGGTTTATAAATCTTCATGTTTTTTATTACTCTTTAGTTTTTGTTAACTAGATATTTAATGAGATAAACAAATTGGATAACTATTTGTTGAGGCCCATCTATGAGGAGATTCAACTTTTAACTCAATCAACGTATAACTCTATCTATTTTCAACTTGTGTAAAGAGAAAGGAATGAGGTAGCTAGTGACCTTACAAAAGTAGGCTTGCACTTGGATACAAATGTTTGGTATATATAATAGTTGGTGAAATGATATACCTCTGAATATTATCATGCTCATTTTGTTTAAGTTTTCTTGTTGGAAGCGAAGCCATCAAATTTATGCATTTTAGATGGATTGTTTGATAGATGTCTTTCCCCCTTCTTTTTATTGATCAATATGTTAGAGATATTTTCAAATATTCTCTATATGTAATGTTTTTTATGATCCCATTTAGGGATTTTTTAAAGTACTAGTAGAGAAGGTTCTAGCTAGGATCATGTCATGATGTACATTTCTACTGACTTGATCCAAGGGGATATTTGTGGCCACCCACCTATTCCAATTGGCTCCTCTTGTCCATTTTTGTTCAGCATGTTCTTTTGTACTTCTTTGTAATTGTGGGTTCTACCCTTCTGGGGTTGTTTGAAGACCTACACATCTTCCAATTGGATATCCGTGGCCTCTCACCTAATCCAACTAGCTTATTTTGTATGTTTTTATGTCAGCGCATCTTGTCGTGCTTTCAGGGCCATTTTGGTTCCCTAAATAGTGTTTGTTTGGTTGCCATAGTCAAAATGTAGATGGAGTTAGATTTTGACAACGTAATTTGTATTTCTATGAAATACCTTTCCAACGGGCTATCACACGCCTAAAACAGAGGTCATATGCAAAATTTACGACCTTGGAAAGTTGAGATACCAACTTACGCATAAGGGCCCACATGAATTTTGGCATTTCACCTCCTAGGGTTAGTTTTTTCGATGTCTAGGGTTTTGGCATTCATGAGTAATATCAAAAATCCCTCTAGATCCTCATGGTAATGATTATGCTCAGACAGATGCATGTAGCATCCACATATATTCTCACAGATAGCTACCACCATTCGAGCAAGTGTTTCAGTTTTGCAATTTTACAGTTTCAACCTATTTCATGTATTTAATAGAAGATATTGTTCACTGGATATCTGTGTTATTCTTCATATATCTATGTTTACTGTATTCAGACTGTTAATCAATCTGATAGGCTCCTAAATATGAATCAATGGTATCATATTGGTTTGTTATTCATTTATTTTTCTTCATGCATGTCCCCGACAAGATCTGGGTACAAGAAGTTGGGACTCGAACCAATCGATTTGCTGCAAGATCGGTTTCACCAATCCCGACAAAAACCCATGGGGGACAAAAATAAATATGATGGAACAATAGATCTTATTAAAAATTTACTTGAGGAATCCCCTGCATGACAAAGGAATGAAATGATGGACAAATTTGCACAGATCCTTCGACAACTGCCCACAGGAGAAGCATCTTCATCAAGCATCCATGCAACCCCCTTCAAGGTACAGGTAAATTTTGATATTTGATTATTTCAAGGACTGATAGACGTGGATGTAGTAGATAAATGGTTGAATTTTCTTGAAGGGTATTTTTTGGTCCACAATTTTTCCGATAGGGAAAATATTACTTTTGTACTCCTCAAGGTCGTCCCCCATGTTAAGGACTGGTGGGATACTTACTTTGATCAAAGGGTCGTAGATGAATCTGCAATATTTGTGGTGGACCCTAGATGGGATTCCTTCTAGGATGCCATTAAAGAATAGTACTACCATGTTGGAAGCTACGAGGACCAGTACACTATTTGGATCACCTTGCATCAAGAAAGGGACCAGAAAGTACCATATTTAACCAATATTTTCCATACCCTACGCACCAAATTGGGTATCAAAGACTTTGAGCGTCATCTAGTGCTCAAATATCACAGTTTTTTTCATAGATACATTAAACAAAAATGGTGTTTCTTGACATCACCTCATTGGGCACGACTTATAGATAAGTTGTCAAGATCGAGCAGAAATTTAACTAGAAGAGGCAAGAGTTTGGATCTGCAAACTCCTCACAGTCGAAGCAGGGAAAAGGCGGCCCAAACCCACACAGCAAGGGATCAAGATGATATGGACACCCTCAAGACAACCAATCTAATCTGTAACACAAGAAGGGAAATGATAAGACGAAGAAGGACATGAGAAAATGGTGTGAGTACCATAAAATCCCTTGGAACAACACTGAAGAATGTCGCTCCAAGCAGTCACTTGTGGCTGAGCTGAAGGCTTTCGAGTTAGAGGTTGATTCTGATTTCGAATCAAATCCTGAAGGAGGGAAGTGAATTATCGATGTTGAACCCAGTGCCACTATCACTACCACCAAATTTTTTCCAAGAGAACAAGAAGAACCAGAGGAAGGGGAATGCCTCTTTAACTCACAGATGCAGGTAAAGGGGGCTCCGCTTTATTTCATTGTCAATAGTGGCAGTCAAAAGAACCTGATTTCTGCATAATTCTTCAAGCAATTAGATCTGTCAACGACACCGCACCTACATCCCTACACCATCAGTCAGCTTCGCTGATGCAGGCGAGGGTGTGCTACACCTCAGACTCACCCGCTCACAGGATTGTTCGAATTTCTCTCATTTGAGCTGAAATTGGCTCTTTAGATTCCTCTTGGAATCACTGTGCAAATGCCTGATCCACAGGTCCTCTTAAATCCCCACAGTTCCCTGCACTTCACCGTGACCTTTCCCGACTCTGTATCGGGTTTCATGGTTTCGCGTTCCCTGTTGTCGAAAGTTCTTGCCTTCTCCAATTCTCGATCTCTGATTCTCAGATGAGCTCCTGCTCATAGAAGCGTGCCCCTTTTACCTTGGTTCTTGGTCCATATGACCATTACCCCATGACCTTGGTCTTACCACTCCATTGGAGTTTCATCACTTTCGATGTCAACGCGCGCATGTCCTTAGGAATCCCGATATGCCGATTCTCGATACGCCTCAGCCCTCATGGCTAAGTCCTGGTCCACATGACCATCACCCATAACCACTACCTTAACCCTATCGGGGTTTTGGATTTTTCGATGCCTAAGTGCATACATCCACAGAACTTGCGATATGCCGAATCCAGATGCGCTCCCCATGCGTTAGCCCTCTTGGTTCAACTCCTGGTCCATACGACCACGCATCCACAAGACCGTGATCAATCCTCCTGTCGGGTTTTTAGTTTTTATGATGTTGCGAAGCACATGTATGCGCAACAACCGATCCTCCGATCCCCGATGTGCTCTGGCCCTCCGAGCCGAGCCCTGGCCAATGTGACCAGCCCCCGTGCCCGCAACCTTACCTCGTCGGGGTTTCGGTCCTTCCGATGCCGAAATGCAAAAATCAATGGGACTCACGATATCCTGATTCCCTATGCGCTCCCCTTTCTAACCTTTAGCCCCTTCTGGCTATTCGATGGTCCATGTGACTGCTCCCCATGCGACCCTAGCTATAACTCCCATCGGGGTTTCGGGGTTCGCGGTTTCAAAATGAAC
>ML835482.1:0-15793 GCA_009831015.1 Picea engelmannii | reverse complement strand
TCTCTGTAATTCCATAGGTCTGATCAAAATTGGATGTGCCAAGTGGAATTTACGGTAACTTCCCCACAACTTGTCGATTTTTGGCCTTTCCAGGAGATCTCACTTGTATAGTATGCCCCGCACAAAATAATTGATATAAAATTATGAAACTCACAACCAAAATAGTATAGACTGTCCACAATCCAATGCAACCAGTCCCACTCAATTTGGATACTCTAGGAAGAAGTTATGATTGTTTTACCTGGAACACCTTCTTGAGACTAGTCAATAGAACTAGTCAAATACCCTATCTTACATAGGGTGTATCTACAAATTTAAGATGACACAAAAGCTGAACTTGTTATCACAGATAGAATTCTAATTTTTGTAAATTGCCTCTGGAGTTCAGGGTCTGAAACGTCACAGAAAAGTTTTTATAGCGAAAATCCCACAATGACTCATTTCAGGATGATTCTAGAACCCGATCTTGTACAAGCTATATCTCCGAAATTATAAGGTCTCAGGAGCTGAATTTTTAAACCAACGTACCTTGATCTGTATTATAAATACCCTCCAAGCCGCTCCTTCTAAAACGTTGTATAAAAAAAGTTATAGCGAAAATTCCACGATGTCTCAGATGTAGCAGCGAAACCCCAAGACCTTGAGCTCTGATACCATATGTTAAGAACCAAACATCAATATAGCATAGAAAAACCTCGGGAAAAGTACTCAATGCCTTGAAAAAGAGATAATTTTAGATAATAAGCCTCTTCGAGGGGGAAACCTCCTTTTACCCCACTTAAATGTTCAAGTCCAAGATGATTCCAAATGAAAATGTCTCCTTGGTATATATAAGAGACTAGGAGCTTTAATGGCCTAAAGCCGACATAAATAAAATAACATTACTAATCTAAATTACAACTAATGGCCTAAATCCAACATAAATAAAATAACATTACTAATCTAATATGCCCCGATTAAGTGGTAATGAGCCAATATTAGGGCTTAACACGCGACTTGCGCTACTCCAACTCACACGACCTCGAGAACTCCGATTTCTCGATGGTCGATATCCCGATGACTAAACTTAGTGCAGCTTCCACAAATCCGATGGCTGATGGGTACCTGCTCCCGATATGACAGCTCAGATCCTTCCTCCTTGCGTGCTTCTCTTCCGGAGGCTAATCTCCACGCAACTCTTCCCGATCCTATGGCTGACGGGATTTCTTCTCTAGATCTGATGGCTCAGATCATCTGTCCTGTGCGCTCTCCTGTGCACCTTCCTGAACATGGAAATCCAACGGTCCATATCTATTCTCTTCAAGCCAATTTGACGACTGTTGTGCCCTCCTGAGCTTCACGTGCTTTCGTCCTGCACTTAGAGGAATTTCGAGCCTTCAAAGGCTCTAACCTTTGCCTTCCTTCCTTTTTCGTGAACTCCTCAACCCTGAGTTCCGCTAATGCGCATAAAGGCACTATTCCTTCTGAGCTTGTATCCTCGGCTCCTTCAAAGGATTTTTGATGTCTGCCCTCCTTGCAGAACCTCTACGCATGCACGGTGTCATCCCTCCTGAGCTTCTTCGAGTGCTTAGACCCCTTGGGGAATTTGGTCCTTCTTCTCCCGCAGATGGAGAATGAAATGGATGCCTTCCTGGCTATCCTTCGACTCAAGCGACCTCTGGCTGAGTCTTCTGGGTATTCAGTAACCCCGTGAGAATCCTTCAGTGGACTCTTCCCTTAAGCCCAGAACTCAAAGAGAGTTCTCTTCACTTTCGTGTATGCTTGCGCACTTTCTCGACGCCCTCCTGGTGGAGTATCTTCTCCATAGAACGTTCAGTATTTCTGGATTCCCTTTGTGCACTCTTTGCACCTGCTCAATGCCCTCCTGGCAGAGCTCTCAGAATCCTTAGTGATTCTTTCTTCTGAACTCATAGCAAAGTTCTTCTTCTGTGCACTTATGCACTTGCTCTATGCCCACTTGGCAGAGCTTCCCATAATCATCTATGATTCTTCTTCCTTTGAACTCTTAGCAGAGTTCCTTCCTCTGTGCACCTCTGTACACACGCTCAATGCCCACTTGGCAGAGCTCCTATAGAATCCTTAGTGATTCTGTCTGCAACTATGTTCTCACCCACACAGTATTACCTCTTGAGGTGTTCAGTAACCTCACAGGTCTTCTTCCTGAGTTGTTGACTTCAGTCTCTTGCCTCAGCACATCTTTGTCTGACTCCTCAGAGTTCAGAAGTGCATCCTCTATGCACGGCTCTCAGAACCTCAACGTTTTGTCACACCCTCCTGGTATGAAGCCTCAAATACCTTCAACCCTGAAATCAAACACAACTCCTGCAGAATGTATCAACACACAACATATATCTACTGCATATATATGGAACACACACAGACATCCATTCAACATAGAATAATGCAGGAAAAACTATTGCTTGTATTAAAAATGGAAAAATTCATGTATCTTTACAATGGTGTTCCTGAGCTCTTCTGTGCTCTTCTCTCCTCTCTAATCTAACTCTGCTCTACCATCTCTAACTCAAAAGGAGATCTCTAAATCTCTTTTACCTGAGGGGATCTTAGCACTTCCCTCCAGGTCTACCTACCCTATTCAGTTACAATGAATGGGTTGTCTAGTCCAGCATCTGGATCTAGATCTTCAGCCGATCTACAATAAAGGCCGATCTACCTAACGCCTGCACAAAGGCATGACTTCCATGGCTCACCAGCCTAAGGAATTTAATTACATTGAATTTCAAATTTAAATGAGGTTCCACCTCTCTTTCAGCTCTGAATGCATGCGCGCTGACGTGGTTGGTTGGCTAGCTGGCTACGTGGAGAGATGCTCCTGCATCATACTCCACGGCTGAAAAAATCATGAGCTCCCGCTCATAAGCTTCCTATGTAGCTGTTGGAATCCTCCTGGATCCCAAACAAATCTGTGGAGTTTTTCATCTGCTCCATTCTGCTACTGTTGCTGCTACTTCTGCATTGATGTTGTTGTTGTCGCTTTTCTGCCCAGCTTCTCCTTGCTGGCAGTTTCTGCTAACTCTAACATCAGCTTTATGATCCCCTCTATCATTGCATCCAGCTACTCCAGTGGATGGTTCTGTTTTTGTAGTCTCCTCAGCTGCAAAAATATTTGGCCATCTGGCATATCATCATGATCTCCCACGCCTTCCTCATCCATTTCCAACTTCACCTATTGGATGTGCATGCCCTGCACTTTCATCCTTTCCTCCAGGACTTCAAATTGATCCCACAGATCAGCAAAGAAAATGTTGTCTACTTCTTCTTCTACTTTCAACTTCAGTGCTACCACTCTTTCAACTTCCTGGATGAAAGTAATGAGCCATTCCTCAGAATGCTCGTCTTCTTCATCTTTTGCTACAAACTCCTCTGTTGTAATCTCTTCAGCTTCAGCGCTGAATGCGCTGAGCCATTCCTCTGAATGCTCACTCTCTTCTTTGTCCTCTTGGGAAGCTTCCAAAGTCTACTCCCATTTTCCTTCTTTTCTGACAGTCATCTCCAGCTGTGACTGTTCTTCTGTTGTTGCACCATCTACAACATAATTTTCTACTTCATCCTGGGCAGATGGTAGGAATATCCCAATTCCCCAAATAATCAAAATACCATCCTGATGTTCCTCCTCTCCTGTCAGCTGCATTTGCTGATCCAGATTCACCTCTGAATTTATGAGACCCTCAGACAGTCTCATCTGCTCTCTCAGCTCTTCTGGCTGATCCAAATTCATCTGCTCATCCCTGCCCACATGGCAATATGGGATGCTTCTGTTGCCTCCCTGGAAAACTATGAGATCAACTGATCCCATATTCATCAGTAACCCCTACTGAATTGAACTCTCCATGAGTCCTTGAAATGGTCTCAGATGTTCATCTCTTCCCTCCTGACAGTCTTCGATGCTTCCGCTACCCTCCTGGCAGTCTTTGAGATCCCTCTGCGATCTCTTATCATTGCCCAACTGGAAATGTGAATTTCCTTGGTTTTCCTCATGACAGTCTGTGAGATCCTCAGTTGATATCAACTCATTGCCCTCCTGACAAACTATAATTTCTACTTCTCTTCCCTCCTAGCAGTCTTTGAGATCATCAGCTAATATAATTTATGTTCCCTTGCCCGTCTGGCCATTTGGAAACCTTCCACTGCCCTCCTGGCAGTCTATGAGATCCTCAGACGATCCCTATTCATCTTCTTCATCATCCCAATCATCGAGACGCTTTCCAGTCTCTGGCCAATAGTAATCAATCATCTTTTCCTCTACGGCCTTGAGGTTTTCAGCATACCTCAACCATCTCTTCAATAGTCTGCATTGTCTCATGACCATCATCTCTCTGACTGGCCATATTGCTTTTTCCTTCTTCATGGGAAATTCGTGCATTCATCTCATCCTCCTATCCTGCTGCATCCGTAGTTCAAACTCCTCCATGTCTGCTTTTAATTCATAGAGGTATCTATCCATTTCTGCTTCTTCTGCAAGATTTTATGCCTTGATTTTCTTCCTATGGCCTTCAGTAACCATCTTGTTGTGTCTGTCTGCCTCCCTGAAAGATCTGTTGCTGTCACTCTTGAAATCCTGAGTGCTCAGCTTCATTCTCTCACAGTCCTGTTGATTGTCTATGGACTGCTGCATACCCGCAAGAAAGTCCTTACAGAGTCCTCAATAACTCTGTCTTCTTCTGCCTTCTCTTTCTCCTCTTGCCTGAAATATACAAACAAGATATCAACTCTGATACCACTTGACGCAGGCGAGGGTGTGCTATACCTCAGACTCACCCGCTCACAGGATCATTCGAATTTCTCTCATTTGAGCTGAAATTGGCTCTTTAGATTCCTCTCAGAATCACTGTGCAAATGCCCGATCCACGGGTCCTCTTAAATCCCCACGGTTCCCTACACTTCACCGTGACCTTTCCCAACTCTATATCGGGTTTCGGGGTTTCGCGTTCCCTGTTGTCAAAACTTCTTTTCTTCTCCAATTCCCGATCTTTGATTCTCCGATGAGCTCCTGCTCATAGATGCGTGCCCCTTCTACCTTGGTTCTTGGTCCATATGACCATTACCCCATGACCTTGGTCTTACCACTCCATCGGAGTTTTGGCACTTTCGATGTCAACGCGTGCATGTCCTTAGGAATCCCGATATGTCGATTCCCGATACGCCTCAACCCTCCTGGCTAAGTCCTGGTCCACATGACCATCACCCATAACCACTGCCTTAACCCTATCATGGTTTTGGGGTTTTCGATGCCTAAGTGCATACATCCACGGAACTCGTGATATGTCGAATCCCGACGCGCTCCCCATGCGTTAGCCCTCTTGGTTCAGCTCCTGGTCCATACGACCACACGTCCACAAGACCATGATCAATCCTCCCATTGGGTTTTTGGGGTTTATGATGTTTCAATGCACATGTATGCACAACCCCCGATCCTCCGATCCCCGATGTGCTTTGGCCCTCTGAGCATAGCCCTGGCCAATGTGACCAGTCCTCGTGACCGCAACCTTACCTCATCGGGGTTTCGGTCCTTCCGATGCCGAAATGCAAAAATCAATGGGACTCATGATATCCCGATTCCCGATGTGCTCCCCTTTCTGACCTTTATCCCCTTCCAGCTATTCGATGGTCCATGTGACTGCTCCCCATGCGACCCTAGCTATAACTCCCATCGAGGTTTTGGGGTTCGCGGTTTCAAAATGCACGAACTCCTTGTGCATGGGATCTCCAATATCCTGATGAACAAAATGTCGATGACGCCGATCCTTTGCCACCTGTCCTCCTCCTTTGCTATGATGATAGCTAGCTCCCACGATCCAACGCCTTATCAGGAAATCGCGTATTGCGATTTTCCAATGCACAAAACTCTCGCTCCTGGGATCTCCGATATCCCGATGGTCGATATGTCGATGGGCGCTGATCTCCAACACCTGTCCCTCAGATGGAAAACTCTGATCTTGTTGGCGTTTCATGATCCTCGAGATCCTCTGACACGCGTCCCTTCCTATGGACGGTCCTAATCCGATCAGGAAATCGTGTTTCACGATTTTACTATGCACGAAACCTATTTGCCCGGAATCTCTGATATCCTGATTCCCGACTCTTCCCAGGTGTTTGACACCTGTCCTCCATGCTGACTTCCCTCACGGATTTTCCCCTGTGCACTGATGGTTTCCATGCATCCCCCAACGGACGATCCCGATTATGTCGGGATTTTGGGACTTCCGATGTCCTGTTTCCCTCGACTTCGAGAACTCCGATTCTCCGAATGTCGATATCCCAACTCGCTCTGGATCTTCAACACCTATCCTCCGATGATGGATGGCTCAGATTATTTCAAGGTTTTCAGCCTGTATGTCCCCGATGTCTTGTACCAAAGAATGCCAATTTTCCGATGCGCTAAACGCTACTGGCGCTTGATCTCCGCCACGTGTCCCTCTGCCAATGGACGGTCCAGATCCCGTTGGGATTTCGCGACTTGCGTTGCTCCAAATCACATGACCTCGAGAACTCCGATTTCTCGATGGATGATATCCCGATGACTAAACTTCATGCAGCTACCACAGATCCGGCAGCTGACGGGTACCTGCTCCCGATCTGACGGATCAGATCCTTCCTCCTTGTGTGCTCCTCTTCTGGAGGCTAATCTCCACGCAACTCTTCCCGATCCTATGGCTGACGGGATTTCTTCTCCAGATCTGATGGATCAGATCATCTGTCCTGTGCACTCTCCTGTGCACTTTCCTGGACGTGGAAATCCAACGGTCCAGATCTATTCTCTTCAGGCCGATCTGACGGTTGTTGTGCCCTCCTGATATTTGCGTGCTTTCATCCTGCACTTAGAGGAATTCTGAGTCTTCAAAGGCTCTGACCTTTTCCTTCCTTCCTTTTGCGTGAACTCCTCAACCCTGAGTTCCGCTAATCCGTGTAAAGGCGCTATACTGTCTGATCTTGTATCCTCGGCTCCTTAGAAGGATTTTTGATGTCTTCCCTCCTTGTAAAACCTCTACGCACGCACGGTGGCGTCCCTCTTGAGCTTCTTCAAGTGCTCAAACCCCTTGGGGAATTTGGTCCTTCTTCTCCCATAGATGGAGAATGAAATGGATGCCTTCCTGGCTATCCTTCGACTCAAGCGACCTCTGGCTGAGTCTTCCGGGTATTCAGTAACCCCATGAGAATCTTTCAGTGGACTCTTCCCTTAAGCCCAGAACTCAAAGAGAGTTATCTTCACTTTTGTCTCTGCTTGCACACTTTCTCGGTGCCCTCCTGGTGGAGTATCTTCTCCACAGAACGTTCAGTAGTTCTGGGTTCCCTCTGTGCACTCTTTGCACCTGCTCAATGCCCTCCTGGCAGAGCTCTCAGAATCCTTAGTGATTCTGTCTTCTAAACTCACAGCAGAGTTCTTCTTCTGTGCACTTATGCACTTGCTCTATGCCCACTTGGCAGAGCTTCCTAGAATCCTCAATGATTCTGCTTCCTTTGAACTCTCAGCAGAGTTCCTTCCTCTGTGCACCTCTGTACACACACTCAATGCCCACTTGGCAAAGCTCCTACATAATCCTCAGTGATTCTGTCTGCAACTGTGTTCTCACCCACACAGTCTTACCTCCTGAGGTGTTCAGTAACCTCACAGGTCTTCTTCCTGAGTTGTTGACTTCAGTCTTGTGCCTCATCATGTCTTTGTCTAACTCCTCAGAGTTCATAAGTGCATCCTCTGTGCATGGCTCTCAGAACCTCAGCGTTCTGTCACAACCACCTGGTATGAAGCCTCAAAGACCTTTAACCATGAAATCAAACACAACTCCTACAGAATGCATCAACACACAACATATATCTACTGCATATATATGGAACACACACAGACATCCATTCAACACAGAATAATGTAGGAAAAACTGTTTTTTGTATTAAAAATGGAAAAATGCTTGTATCTTTACAATGGTGTTCCTGAACTATTCCTGGCTCTTATCTCCTCTCTACTCTAACTCTGCTCTACCATTTCTAACTCAAAATGAGATCTCTAAATCTCTTTTACCTGAGGGGATCTTAGCGCTTCCCTCCAGGTCTACCTATCCTATTCAATTACAATGAATGGGTTGTCTAGTCCAGCATCTGGATCTAGATCTTCAGTTGATATACAATAAAGGTCGATCTACCTAACACTTGCACAAAGGCATGAATTCCATGGCTCACCAGCATAAGGCATTTAATTACATTTAATTTCAAATTTAAATGAGGTTGCGCCTCTCTTTTAGCTCTAAATGCGTGCGTGCTGACGTGGTTGGCTGGCTGGCTAGTTGCGTGGAGAGATGCTCCTGCATCATACTCCACAGCTACAAAAATCATGAGCTCCTACTCATGAGCTTCCTCTGTAGCTGTTGGAATCCTCCTGGATCCCAAACAAATCTATGGAGCTTTTCATCTGCTCCATTCTGCTGTTGCTGCTGCTGCTTCTGCACTATTGCTGTTGTTGTCGCTTTTCTGCCCAGCTTCTCCTCGCTAGCAGTTTTTGCTGACTCTATAATCAGCTTTCTGATCTCCTCTATCATTGCATCCAGCTGCTCCAGTGGTTGGTTCTGTTCTTGTAGTCTCCTCAGCTGCAAAAATTTTTGGCCATCTGGTAGATCATCATGATCTCCCATGCCTTCCTCATCCATTTCCAACTTCACCTGTTGGATGTGCATGCCCTGCACTTTCATCCTTTCCTCCAGGAATTCAAATTGATCCCATAGATTAGCAAAGCAAATGTTGTCTGCTTATTCTTCTGTTGTTAGCTTCAGTGCTACCGTTCTTTCATCTTCCTGGCTGAAAGTAATGAGCCATTCCTCAGAATGCTTGTCTTCTTCATCTTCTACTGCAAACTCCTCTGTTTCAGTCTCTTCAGCTTCAGTGTTGAATGGGTTGAGCCATTCCTCAGAATGCTCACTCTCTTCTTTGTCCTCTTGGGCGGCTTCTAAAGTCTGCTCCCATTTTCCTTCTTTTCTAACAGTCATCTCCAGCTGTGACTGTTCTTCTAATGTTACACCATCTACAACATAATTTTATGCTTCCTCCTGGGCAGATGGTAGGAATATCCCAATTCCCCCGATCATCAGAATACCATCCTAATGTTCCTCCTCTCCTGTAAGCTGCATCTGTTGATCCAGATTCACCTCTGAATTTATGAGACCCTCATTTTTGTTCCCTTTCCCATCTGGCCATTTGGAAACCTTCCACTGCCCTCCTGGCAGTCTATGAGATCCTCAGACGATCCCTATTCATCTTCTTCATCATCCCAATCATCGAGACCCTTTCCAGTCTCTGGCCAACAGTAATCAATAATCTTTTCCTCTGTGGCCTTGAGGTTTTAAGCATACCTCAACCATCTCTTCAATAGTCTGCGCTGTCTCATGACCATCAGCTCTCTGACTGGCCATATTGATTTTTCCTTCTTCATGGGCAATTCGTGCATTCGTCTCATCCTCCTATCCTGCCGCATCCACAGTTCGAACTCCTCTATGTATTTTTTTAATTCATAGAGGTTTGTATCCATTTCTGCTTCTTCTGCAAGATTTTCTGCCTTGCTTTTCTTCCTATGGCCTTCAGTAGCCATCTTGTTGTGTCTGTCTGCCTCCCTGATAGATCTGTTGCTGTCATTCTTGAAATCCTGAGTGCTCAGCTTCATTCTCTCACAGTCCTGCTAACTGTCTATGGACTGCTTCCTACCCGCAAGCAAGTCCTTACAGAGTCCTCGGTAACTCTATCTTCTTCTTCCTTCTCTTTCTCCTCTTGCCTGAAATATACAGACAAGATATCATCTCTGATAACACTTGATGCAGGTGAGGGTGTGCTACACCTCAGACTCACCCGCTCACAGGATTGTTCGAATTTATCTCATTTGAGCCAAAATTGGCTCTTTAGATTCCTCTCAGAATCACTGTGCAAATGCCTGATCCATAGGTCCTCTTAAATCCCCACGGTTCCCTGCACTTCACCGTGACCTTTCCCGACTCTGTATCGGGTTTTGGGGTTTCGTGTTCCCCGTTGTCAAAAGTTATTGCCTTCTCCAATTCCCGATCTTCGATTCTCCGATGAGCTCCTACTCACAGATGCATGCCCCTTCTACCTTGGTTCTTGGTCCATATGACCATTACCCCATGACCTTGGTCTTACCACTCCATCAGAGTTTCGGCACTTTCAATGTCAACGTGCGCATGTCCTTAGGAATCCCGATATGTCGATTCCCAATATGCCTCAGCCCTCCTAGCTAAGTCCTGGTCCACATGACCATCACCCGTAACCACTACCTTAACCCTATCGGGGTTTCAAGGTTTTCGATGCCTAAGTGCATACATCCACAGAACTCGCGATATGTCGAATCCCGATGCACTCCCCATGCGTTAGCCCTCTTGGTTCATCTCCTGGTCCATACGACCACGCGTCCACAAGACAGTGATCAATCCTCCTATCGGGTTTTTGGGGTTTATGATGTTGCGATGCACATGTATGCGCAACCCCCAATCCTTCGATACCCGATGTGATTTGGCCCTCCGAGCCGAGCCCTGGCCAATGTGACTAGTCCTCGTGATTGCAACCTTACCTCGTCGGGGTTTCGGTCCTTCCAATTCTGAAATGCACAAATCAATAGGACTCACGATAAACTGATTCCCGATGCACTCCCCTTTTTTACCTTTAGCCCCTTCCGACTATTTGATGGTCTTGTTTCCCTCGAGTTCGAGAACTCCGATTCTCCGAATGTTAATATCCCGACTCGCTCTAGATCTCCGACACCTGTCCTCTGATGATGGACAGCTCAGATTCTTTCGGGGTTTTCAACCTGTATGTCCCCGATGTCTTGTACTCGGGAATGTCAATTTTCCGATGCGTCGAACGCCGATGGCGCTTGATCTCTGCCACGTGTCCCTCTGCCAATTGACGGTTTAGATCCCATCAGGATTTAGTGACTTGCACTGCTCCAACTCACACGACCTCGAGAACTCTGATTTCCTGATGGTCGATATCCCAATGACTAAACTTCGTGCAGCTTCCATAGATCCGATGGATGACGGGTACCTGCTCCCGATCTGATGTCTCAGATCCTTCCTCCTTGTGCGCTCCTCTTCCAAAGGCTAATCTCCACGCAACTCTTCCCGATCCTACGGCTGATGGGATTTATTTTCTAGATCTGATGGCTCAGATCATCTATCATGTGCGCTCTCCTGTGCACCTTCCTGGACATGGAAATCCAACGGTCCATATCTATTCTCTTCAGGCTGATCTGACGGCTATTGTGCCCTCCTGAGCTTCACGTGCTTTCGTCCTATGCTTAGAGGAATTTTGAGTCTTCAAAGGCTCTGACCTTTTCCTTCCTTCCTTTTGTGTGAACTCCTCAACCCTGAGTTCTGCTAATGCACGTAAAGGCGCTATTCCTTCTGAGCTTGCATCCTCAGCTCCTTCGAAGGATTTTTGATGTATGCCCTCCTCGTAGAACCTCTATGCACGCATGGTGTCGTCCCTCCTGAGATTCTTCAAGTGCTCAGACCCCTTGGGGAATTGGGTCCTTCTTCTCCTGTAGATGGAGAATGAAATGGATGCCTTCCTGGATATCCTTCGACTCAAGCAACCTCTGGCTGAGTCTTCTGGGTATTCAGTAACCCCGTGAGAATATTTCAGTGGACTCTTCCCTTAATCCCATAACTCAAAGAGAATTCTCTTCACTTCCATGTCTGCTTGCACACTTTCTCGATGCCCTCCTCGTAGAGTATCTTCTCCACAGAACGTTCAGTAGTTCTGGGTTCCCTCTATGCACTTTTTGCACCTGCTCAATGCCCTCCTAGCAGAGCTCTTAGAATCCTTAGTGATTCTGTCTTCTAAACTCACAGCAGAGTTCTTCTTCTATGCACTTATGAACTTTCTCTATGCCCACTTGGCAGAGCTTCCCAGAATCCTTAATGATTCTGCTTCCTTTGAATTCTTAGCAGAGTTCCTTCCTTTGTGCACCTCTGTACACACGCTCAATGCCCACTTGGCAGAGCTGCTACAGAATCCTCAGTGATTATGTCTGCAACTGTGTTCTCACCCACACAGTCTTACCTCCTGAGGTGTTCATTAACCTCACGGGTCTTCTTCTTGAGTTGTTGACTTCAGTCCTGTGCCTCAGCACGTCTTTCTCTAACTCCTCAGAGTTTAAAAGTGCATCCTCTGTGCACAGCTCTCAGAACCTCAGCGTTATGTCACACCCTCCTGGTATGAAGCCTCAAAGACCTTCAACCCTGAAATCAAACACAACTCCTATAGAATGCATCAACACACAACATATATCTACTGCATATATATGGAACACACATAGACATCCATTCAACACAGAATAATGCAGGAAAAACTGTTGTTTGTATTAAAAATGGCAAAATTTCTGTATCTTTACAATGGTGTTCCTGAGCTCTTCCTGGCTCTTCTCTCCTCTATACTCTAACTCTTCTCTACCATTTCTAACTCAAAATGAGATCTCTAAATCTCTTTTACCTGAGGGACTCTTAGCGCTTCCCTCCAGGTCTACCTACCCTATTTAATTACAATGAATGGGTTGTCTAGTCCAGCATCTGGATCTAGATCTTTAGCCGATCTACAATAAAGGCCGATCTACCTAACGCCTACACAAAGGCACGGCTTCCATGGCTCACCAGCCTAAGGCATTTAATTACATTGAATTTCAAATTTAAATGAGTTTGTGCCTCTCTTTCAGCTTTGAATGCGTGCGCGCTGACATGGTTGGCTGGCTGGTTGGCTGCGTGGAGAGATGCTCCTGCATCATTTGCAAAGGAAGAGATTTTTGTGTTAGCCAACAGTGTCATCTACCCTACAGCATCAAGCCTTTCAAAGATGAGGTATTGTGTGATATTGGTCCCCTTGAAGTTTGTGATGTTCTTTAAGAAAACCATATTTTTGGAAGTGACATGTTGTGTTTGAGTATACACCCCGCAGTGTTATTATTACTTTGGGTAGACAATTGTACATGATACCATAGGTAGCACTGCCTACCACTGTTTCTTTAATCTCTGCTAAGAAATGCAGTAAGGTCATTTCACAGACTGGGAAGTTCATCTTCTTTGTGATCTGTGCTCACAGTAAGCAAAAGGTTGTCTCCACATCTATGAACTCTACATAGAGCCTCTCGTTGCAGTAGAAGCAAGTGGACGGGATCGTAGAAGAATACAGAGACATCTTCTCCACACCGACCAGGGTACCGACACACTTCCAAGTCAAGCATCTAATTGATCTGACCCCTGGTGCACCTCTGCCTAATGGACCAGTCTATTTTCATTCACTGATGGAAAATGATGAAATCCAATGTCATATCCAAGAGATTCTTCAAAAGGGGCACATCATACCCAACTCCTCCCCTTGCGGAAGCCCAAATGTACTGGTGCAGAAGAAGGAAGAGACTTGGTGACTTTTCATTGATTACAGAGCCTTAAACAAATTCACATTCAAGAAGAGGTACCCAATTCCCAAGATTTATGACCAGGTTCCCATCAAACCAACTAATATATGGAAGACAACCTTCAAATCTAAAGAAGGTCTCTTTGAAATGATGATCATGCCCTTTGGATTAACAAATGCACCAACCACTTTCATGAGGTTGATGGATGATGTATTGAGACCCTTCACCAATTCCTTTGTGGTGGTATATTTGGATGACATCCTAATATTTAGCAGAACTTGGGAGGAGCACATGCGGCATATTCAACATGTTTTGAGCACTCTGCGACAGCACAAGATATATGCCAACTTGGAAAAATTCTCTTTTGGCATGAACATGGTCCAATACTTGGGCTACATTGTTGATGAGCATGGGGTACATGTTGATCTAGCTAAGATCCAAGCCATTCATGACTAGCCATCCCCGACCACACTAACCGAGCCTTAGAATTTTTTGGGACTGGCCAACTTCTACCGATGGTTCATGTTGGGATTCTCCCATATTGCATGGGCCCTCGGCTAGGTGACCAAGGGCGGTGGCAGGGAAAATTTTGTGTGGGGGAAGGAACAACAATGAGAATTCGATGATCTAAAACATCACTTGTGCTCAACTCCAGTACTTGTGTTGCCCGATCTGTAGCAACCGTTCGAGATTGAGACTGATGCATATAACTATGTTATAGGTGCATTTCTCACTCAACACGGTCATTTGGTGGCATACCATAGTGAGATGATCTCAGATACTGTCTGGAAATACCCCACCTATGACAAGGAAATTTATTCCATTGTACAAACCTGTCATCAATGGAAACATTACATTATGGGAAAGGAGGCGATCATCCACATTGATCACAAGCCTCTAAAGATCATACAGACATAGGGGAAATTGCAGAATGACTTCCATCAGAAGTGGTCCACCTACATGAAACAGTTCCATCTCAGCATCAATTATAAGACAGGGATCTCAAATCATGTTGTTGACTACCTCAGTTGAACTTTTGTGGCTGCACTCACCACTATACTCCATTCCTGTGGACATGAGGCATATGAGTGGCCTAAACTTTATCAAAAAGATCCGGACTTCTCCACCACCTATCAGCTCTTGGGTACAGGTGTGATTGTCAGTGATTTTCACCTTCAACACAGACTATTATGCCATCTGGGCCATTTTTTTGTTCCTACAAGCGAGTGTGAAAAGCTGATCTGGGAAGCCCATGGATGGCAAGACATTTTGGTGTGGAGAAAATGGTGGTCGTTCTTCAGAAACATTTTTATTGGCCAAAACTTCGACAGGACGTCAGCAAGTATATCAGATCTTTCACTTCATGTGCCATCTCCAAGCTAACCATCAAGAAGCAAGGATTATACACCCCTCTTCCTAATCCCAAGAAGCCTTGGGAATCCATATCAATGGATTACATGTCTGGCCTTTCATCCACCAAGCAAGGAAATGGTTGTGTATGTGTGGTTGTTGATCGGTTTTCAAAGATGGCTATCTTCACAGCCTGCAAGAAGAATATCACAGCAGCAGATACCGTCAATCTCTTTTTCGAACGAGTGTGGGTCCATTTTGGGATACCACAGACCATCATCTCCAACGAGGATAGTAGGTTCCTCATCACATTTTGGTCGAGTCTTTGGTCATTGTTGGACACCAAGCTCACTAAATCCACTACTTTCCACCCCCAAACAAATGGCCAAACAAAGGTCGTCAATCAGATGATTGTGCACATCCTGCGCATGTACAACTCTAAGAATCCACATACATGGGATGAGAGTCTCCCCTATGTCCAACAAAGTTACAACATGTCTCTCCATATCTCCACCGACCATAGCCCATTTCAGGTGGGGTTGGGATTCCAACCCTTGGGTCCCATTGATGTTGCACTACCTCTTGCCACCACATAGACAGACTCTTCCCATGTTTAGTCTGAGACCAACAAAGCCACCAGATTCATTGAGTGAATTCATCAAATCCGCCAACAGGTCCAGGAGATTTTGTAGAAATCCAATGCTAAGTACAAGCAATGCCAAAAAAAGGTTACCGCACCAGTTTCAGGTTGGTGACAAAGTCTGGTTATATTTTCATAAGGAGCGTCTCATAGGGCACCATCGGAAGCTCTGCCCACTTCACTATGGGCCTTACACTATCACCAAGGTTGTTAGTAGCAATGATTTTGAGCTCAACACTCCACCCTTCCTTGGCCTGCACCCAATGTTCAATGTGGACCTCCTTCAACCTTATTTTCCACCATTATTGGACACCTCAGAGATTGCAGAACAACTGACACCAACAGAGCTCAACCTCGACTGTATGGAACAAGCATCCACTAAT
>ML835481.1:25105-36954 GCA_009831015.1 Picea engelmannii | reverse complement strand
ACTTCTAGCTCGACGGCTCAGATTAGATCTCGCGATTTTTCACATCGCGATTACTCCCACTTCTCCTTGTACTTTAAAGGGCATGTATGTTGTCTTTGATCCGACGATGATCGGGTCTTGTGCTTGAATCTAACGATCACTGATTCATCTCCACAACCATAACTGTACTCGCACTCCATGCAGAGATTCAACGGTCCAGATGCAGTCTTTATCCAACGGCTGTGATTACATCGCGAAATCGCATATCGCGATTTCGGGGTTTTCATTGTCATTATTCATGAGACTTGTGAAACTCCGATTCCTGATTCTCCGATGAGTAAAATCAACGGTCCATATCTCAAGCTTGCTTTAACGGCTGCGATCAGATCGCGAAATCGCATATCGCGATTTTGGGGTTTTCATTGTCATTGTTCATGAGACTCGTGAAACTCCGATTCCCGATTCTCCGATGAGCAAAATCAATGGTCCATATCTCAAGCTTGTTTTAACGACTGCGATCAGATCGTGAAATCGCATATCGTGATTTCGGGGTTTTCGTTGTCGAGTGAACTGGACATTTCAAAGTCCCGATCCCCGATTCTCCGATGGCTTATCTCTCTCGCAACTTCTACAGATCTGACGGCCCTCGTTCTTTCGGGAAATTTGAATGAGATCCTACGGTCACTGACTCTTCTCCTCCCGATTATTGCTGCGCTTCTATTCATTGCTATTGTCATCACTGCAACCACAACTGTACTTGCCATCAATGACAAGTATACACTGATTTGCTTTCTGTTAACTGAAATTGCCAACATAGTGGATCAACATTTATGAGTTAGGTATCTTACCTTTTGTATAAGTAAGAGTGTCTTCTCCTCTCAAGGGGTATTCAACTTGTGAATTAGTGATTAATTAGATTATTGTAATCCTCTTCTTTCCTTTAATAAAGTTAATGAGTTCATTTCCAACATTGTGAGATGATTTCCAAGATGTGATGATTGCTTGATGTGCGCGTTGAGGAATGGAGGGCCCCCATCAACCACAACGAGCACATCTCCTCTTTTTCATTTGTTGTAGTTAAATTGTTCCATTTTCATTTATGCCGATTGATATTTAGTTAACCAAAGTTTGATAGATGTTTGGGATTGTTAATTGATATTGCTACAGATAACTAAGTCAAAGTCCATCTTTCCATTCCATGAGCTTGTAAATGGACAAGTCATTATCCGAGCAAGATATTTTGAATGCATGATTGTTAAGATTTTGTTTGCAAGTTTTGATTTTTGGATTTTGAATTGCATGAGTGGAGAATGTTATTTGAAAAAAGTGTGAAAACCAAGCATCTTGTTATTGATTGTTTCTTGATTGAGCTATACTCATTAGACATAGGAACCTATCTGTTATAGGCACATATAGTGTATCAACTCTACTGATTACGAATCACGGTCGATAATTTATGTTTGGTAATATATTATGCATATAATTGCACCAACATTTAATTTCTATAGTCTGTATATATTTCATAAACTTATACAAATTTTATTTCATATTGTAACATTCTTTTCATAAATAATAATTCTTGATCCTAGTAATTAATACTTATGGATTGAGAGAATATTTTTGAGGCTATAAAACCAAGGGTGATATTCTCGACTATCTTGTCCTAGCCAGACAAGATTTGAAAATGATTGAGTAAAGTAATTCATACCTTTTCCTCAACATTTATTTGGCGACCATACTGGGGAGATCTTGCATATCTCTCTAGTTGATTGTATTCATGATTATCATTGAATATTTCTACTTTTGTTTTGATTCTTTGACTGCTTTCTTTTCCTCATGACAATACCTATTACAAGGTAGCCCAATATTGAGCCCGGTCTTAAAGACCAAACCAACGTTGCTTTAACTTTATTCAATACCATCTTAGAAACCGCTAACACCTGGGCTGAGCTTGAATTCTCATGGGTAGTAATTAAACAAGACATAAGTGTTCGAGAATGCGGGGAGGCCAGACAAAGGCAGCCTATGAATCAACTATAGATTTATTTTTCCTAAAGTTTTGATCTTATTTTCATGTCCTTAAACCCTCACATCTCTAGGAGAAGAAGAGGTTTATCTCCTGAAATAACCTTTATCACTGAAATAGGAAGAAGAAACGTTGTTTTGTCAACCCAACAAGGTAATCTAAGGAGAAATTTGTATGATTCATCTAGTTCATCTTTCTCACCCTTACCCATCATTCACAAAATGGCATATGTGGGTGGATCTGGTGGCACTGGAGGTGCTTCTTCATCTCAACCTTTAGCCTCGTCAGTGATTGGTAGCTTGTATAGCCATCAAGTCCCTGTCCAATCTACTACCAACCCCACCAAGTTCATAAAAAAGTATGGACTTTTTCAATTCGAAGAATATGCTAGTACTACCCCATGACATGTATCCTCCCCTTTAAATCTAGCACCTTCCACTTGGTCGTTACCAAAATTCAAAGAGAATATCCCTAGGTTTTCAAGAAATAACACAATCACTACAAACGAACACTTGGTGGTATTCTTTAATGCCTATCACAATATAGGAGCAAATGACAATGATACTTGTATGTGCTTGTTTGTCAACTCTCTCGAAGGGAAAGCAACGCCAAATTTCTTCAATCTTCCTCCTAATATTATTTCCACTTGGGAAGAGTTAGTTTACTGGTTCAAATCTACTTATGGGAAGTCTAAGATCCCAACTGAACAATTATGGGAATACAATAATATTGTGTACAAGGACGATGAGACTATCAAGTCTTTCAACCTATGTTTCACCAAGTTGTATAATCAAATTCCTGAACTTATTCTCCCCTGGAACCAAGTCGCTTTTATGCATTACTACAATGCTCTACCTTCCCCTTATCATCATAGGATTGAAAAAAAATCTATTCACAATCTTGGTTCCACTCTGCATACTTGTCTAGAGTATGAAGAACAACTAGAAAGAACAGGTCTTCCCAAGGGAGACTTAATTAAACAAACATATATGTCTTCCCTCTTACAACTTGTACACGATATGAATAACTGAATGATAGCATACGAGCGAAAGGGAAATGTCCCTTCACTTACTCCTGCAACCTCATCTTCTTCTTCACCATCTTTTAGGAATCCCAATGAAAATAAATTTCATCCCAAAGCCATCATGCCTTGCAGTTGGTGTAACTTTTGCGAGGAACGTCACGAGGAAAGTACTTGTGAGGTAAAGAAGAGTTCCAGAGATAAAATATTTGGCAAAAGGCTTGGAACTGCTATTGTTGTTCTATATTTCGTAGAACCAGAGGATGTCATGATCATAAACACTAGGAATAAATCATATGCTTCAAAACGAAAATATGACCCCCCTCGTACTTCTTCTAGCCTAAGCTCATCTTTGCAAGTTGTTGTTGAAAAAGCTACCAAGATTCTTGACAGTCAAGGAACTCCCTCCCCTCTTCCCTCTTCCAAATACAACATTCTCAACCAATTGGATAATATCAAGGTTGATGCTACTCTTCTGGACATGGTTGTCGTCCCTGAGCAACAAAAGCATCTAAGAAATTTCATGGAAGGAAAAGCTTCCACCATAGCCAATCTTTCTGAAGAGGTAAAAGAAGAGGATTCTAGTGTAAATAAAGTAGGTGTAAATATATTTAGACACCTTGTAAAAAATCCCCCATTTTTCATTTCTGTAAGTATTATGGACAAAATAGCTCATTGTTGCCTAATTGATGGCGGTTAGGGCCCAAGCGTAATGTCGAAAATTATTATGGAAGAACTAGGCTTGTCTTGTACCAATGAAAATGACAAAAGCATGCTCTCGTATAATAGTCTACAAAAATCGACCATAGATGAAATCAAAGATGTGACTTTGGTTCTGTGCGCACATCCTGAAATAAGGACAACCCTTAATATTCCGGTAATTTACATGCGGATAAGTAATTATTCAATCATCTTAGGAAGAGACTATCAAGCCTTAACAAATGGATATATTTCACTTGATGAGACACAATTATCCGTTCCTCGGAATGGAAAGAACATCATAGTCCCAAGGGAGGGAATAATTTCAGCATATATAGAAAGAATTCCACAACCTAATGTAAATTATGTCGAGGAGGACTTAGGAGTGTACTCCATCTTTGCAGATGAGGATAACACTACCCTGGAACAAATTGACATGGAGGATGGAATGTGGCATATGCACTTTTATGGATCATGCTCCAACGAAGGAGATGGATATGGCATTATCTCGTACTCACCTGTAGGTAAAATTCAAAAATTTTCCTATAGGTTAGAGTTTGCTTTCACAAACAACACAACTAAATTTGAAGCATTATTACTAGGCATTGAAAATGCTATAATCTGGGTTGTGGACACCTTACAGTTTTTGGGGACTCTGAGCTTGTTGTGAACCTTGTAGATAAAATGTATTCTCCTAGCAACAAGTTAATGAAATGCTACACCCAAATTATTTGGGTGCTTATCTCAAAATTATTATCATTTAACATCTATCATGTTAAAAGGGAATTGAATTCAATGGCTGACAGGTTAACTATTTTTGCAGCCTCTCCTACTTGACAACTTCTTCCACAAATACCTGATTGTACTTTTCAATCTTTGTATAGTCCTCATCTCGCTGATAATGTAGAATCATGATAGGTATTCTCTAGTGATGAAAGCATCTGTGCTTTCATACAAAATGAACCATATAAGCCCAAGGAGATTATATCCATGTAAAATAACAAAATTTCGAAGGGCTTGACTCTAGAAAGTTCATTTTCATTGAGTGATGTAGGCAACAAAGAAAAGAATAAGGAAGAGGAGTCAAAATGGAAAGTGGGTGAAACCATTTCCTTAAACACCCGATTCTCCAAATAATGTTAAGATATGTGCCCAATGTACTGATGAAGAAAAGTTGAAATTCACTGAGTTACTTCGTGAATTTCAAGATGTTTTTGCTTAGTATTATGAGGATCTTCATGGTTTTGATCCCTCTCTTATACATCATGCAATTCCTATCAAGGAGGGTATAAAACCAGTTAGGCAAAAACAAAGACCCATTAACCCTGCACTTGAAGCAACTATTCAGAAGGAGTTTGAAAAAATCTTGAAGGTTGGAATAATTTTCCCCGTTAAGTATTCTGAGGGGGTTTCCAATTTGGTTCCCATTCGGAAAACAACTGGTCAGATATGACTGTGCGTTGATTTCCACGCATTAAATAGAGCGAGTGTAAAAGACTATTTTCCTCTCCCTAATATGGAAATGATTTTCCAACAAGTTACAGGGTCACAAATGATATTATTACTTGATGGTTTTTCTGGTTATAATCAAATCAAGGTAAAAAGGATTGATAAATACAAAACCACTTTCACTACACGTTGGGGCACAATTTCTTATGAACGCATGCATTTTGGTTTATCTAATGCAGATGCCACCTTCCAAAGAGATATGTAGATAGCTTTTGATGATTTGATCGGTAAGATTATTCATATTTATCTTGATGACCTGATTGTATATTCAAAAAACCGATTATATCATTTTGGTCATCTTAGAAAATTTCTCATGCACTGTAGAAAATTTGGCATTTCTTTAAATCCTTCTAAGTCTATTTTCGGCATTACTAAGGGTAATATCCTTGGGCATATTTTCTTTGATTCAGGAATAAGCATAGATCCCAAAAGGATTGCTTCTATTTCAAACCTTACTGCTCCCACTTACAAAAAGGAAGTTCAAGCCTTTATGGGCATTATCAACTTTTTCCGTAGATTTGTTCCTGATTTTGCTGTAATGGTCAAACCAATTTACAATATTCTCAAGAAAGATCACTCCTTTTCTCGGACTAAAGACGCCGAGAATGATTTCGTAAGGATTAAGAAAGCAATTAGTTCTGCATCAGTTTTGGCAAAACCATACTTTGAGAAAGACTTTATTATATACACTAAAGCCACGAAAGAAGCAGTTTCTGCTATTCTTGTACAATGTGATGACCATAATAATGAAAAACCAGTAGCTTACATGAGTCAAAGCTTATCAGATGATGAGTTCAAATATTCTTATATTGAGAAACATGATTTTTCTCTTGTTAAGGCTGTGGAAAAATTTTTCCACTTTATCTTAGGCAAGCACACACTGGTAAAAGTCCCTTTTCCTATTGTCAAGTTTTTTCTTTCACAAACTTATCTTTCAGGGAAGCTTTCACACTGGCTTTCCAAGATCTAGGAGCAATATTTAACTATTATGACTCTGAAAAAAATTAAGGGATGAGACTTAGCCCTTCACTTGGCTCGACATGTTGAAGCAAGTGAAGAAATTGATGAATAAGATAATCCTCTTTCAACATTATTTTACATTGATAGTCAAATCCTTCCTATAGTTGAAAATCTCTGGTATAAAGATCTGGTGTATTAGTTGCAAAATCTGAAATGCCCAGAGAATTTAGATACTCATCAAAGGAGAAGGCTTCGTCTTGAATCTTCTAGATATGTTATTTTGGGAGACTTCTTGTTAAGGAGATCTGTCGATGGTATATTACTTCGTTGTGTAAATAATGAGGAAGCACATAAACTGTTACAAGAAACCCATGGGTCTTCAAATTTTGTTATTCATGTGGGTGGCCACTATTCTTCTAAAACCACTGCTTTTAAAATCATCATAAAAGGTTATTACTGGCCTTCAATTTTTTGAGAATCTTATAACTTTTCAAGATCTTGTGACAAGTGCCAAAAGTTCGTTGGGAAAGAACGTCTTTCTGCCATGCCTTTGCAACATGTCCTCCGTGACTTTCCTTTTTCAAAATGGGGTCTAGAATTTATCGGTCCTATTAATCCTCCATCTTCAGTAGGGAAATTTTTTATCTTGACAACCACAAATTATTTTACAAAATAGACTGAAGTTGTCCCACTTAAACATTTGCAGGATGAGTAGGTTATTTCTTTCCTTGAAACTAATATTTTCTCTAGATTTGGCATTCATTTAGAGATTATTACAGACAACGGCCTTACTTTTATTTCTGCTAAGATGACTAAGTTTCTTGCTAAACTGGGAGTTAAAATTTTTACCTCATCATCTTATTACCCTCAAGGAAATGGGCAAGCCGAGTCTACTAACAAAAATCTAGTTAGAATTATCAAGAGGCTCATTGAAGATAAGCCTCGTCAATGGCACACCCTCCTCACTTACGCCCTTTGGGTAGATCTCACTACTACCAAGGTAACCATAGGTTGCATTCCCTTTCAACTTGTTTATGGTCAAGAAACCATTCTGCCTACCGAGCTGGAACTTTCTTCTCTACGACTGATGCTACAGATTAAAGAATTAAATTCTTCTAATATCCCTCAAAGGATAAATGCACTGTCCACTTTAGAGGAACAAAGGATGTTTGCCTTGGAGAACATAAAGAGAAGACAACAAAATGTAAACAAATATTTCAATAAAGTGCAAAAGCTGTCAGATTTAAGGTAAATGAGAAAGTCTTTCTTTGGGATCCAACTCATGCTGATAGAGGAAGGAATTATAAGTTTCAAAAATTATGGTTGGGTCCTTTTAAAATCACTTTTGTCCTGGGCGCAAATTCTTATATTCTAAAGGACTTGGAAGAACGATTATTTTCTTATAGCACTAATGGTTCCCACTTGAAACACTATGTGGAACCAAGTTGAAAGTCAAAACACTGTATGGATATTACTTTTGTATTATAGTTTCTGTTTTACTGCTTTGATTTTGTTTTGTTGTTTTTATTTTTCTGTTGTTTTTCTTTTATTAATCTCTTTTCTTTTCAGAAATAAAATTCTGGATCAGTTTTTCCACAACGATGCTATTATGAAATTATTGTTAATCAATAACAATCATTTTACATAACTGTCATGATGTCCCTCCTTGAAGACATCACTGAAATTTCTATCTGCTTCCAGTACTGTTGTTTGATAGATAATTGGATTTTCATCCCTATTTTCTGCTTTCTTTTTCTTCCCTCCACCTCGAGATTCAAAAAGAGCACACCAAAAAATTTTCTCCGTAATGAAAATAACACTTTCACTGTGATTAATCGAATGTTATGCATACATGAATAATCCCCTCATACGTAAAACTTTCCATGAGTTATTCCCAAAATCTCGTATCAGTTTTTCCCTTAAACTGCCTCGCTTCCCCTGTTGCATAATCATTATGATATATGATTCCTTAATCTAATGTTTGCCTGGTCTACAAAACTAGACATTATGGGTTCTTAATCTGATGGAAACAAATTTCCCTGTGGGGTCGCCAGTTTGTTGACACTTAAAAATGCAACGATGAATACTATGGTTGCAAATGATTACCAAGATTTATTATATATTATATTTGTTATCACACAGTTTGTAGCTAGGTCAAATGGCTAGAAGATAGAGGCCAAACTGGCGTAACAGGAACCTACCCCACCCAATGTCACCACAATGGGGAGGTTCTTTCTATTGAGGGAGGTTAGGCCCAGGGGAGACATCCCCGGTAACCTCGAGTTTTGAAAGGGCTAAGGTTTAAAGTTCAAAGTGAAATTTCCCCTTCACAGGTCACCACCAAAAGCAGATAGTCCAGCTAAACAACCAATAATGAAGTGTAGGCCCAAATGAGAACACTTGCTCGGAACAAAGCAATAGTAGACTAATATATGCAGGCTATGATTCAAAGGGTTAGTACTTCATATAACTATCTGATATCAATATATAAGCAATATATATTGACGAGATAAATGTTTATTAATACAAAAATGAAATAATATCAATTCATCAATAACTACCAAGATGATGTAGCAGTCAGTGTGTCAAATCAATCCCTTAATCAATAAATGTTTTAAACCATCACCTAATTACCTATACAAAAAACTTGTTGTGTCAAGATGGAATAACCAAGGATGACGTCAGCCTTATTAGGTTTAGTAGTTAGTTAGGGTTTCAATTTATGAGATTTTATAGTTTGTTTGACCACTATCACTTCAACGTTGGAGACCTAAGATCGGTGCCTAAGGGTAAATGGAGTCAAATTAAGGGAGGACGCAAAGGTTGAAGGAAAAAAAGGCTAAGGACTAGAGGGAAGGGTTATGAAGTGCTGCAATGGTAAGGCCCCAGAAACAAAACCCTAGGGGAAAGAGGCTCACTCTGGTGTTGCTTAAGCAAGGCCTCATGCTCTTTCCTCCTTCCTTAGGTTTAACTTGGTAAAACGGCTAGCATAAAAGATAAATCAAGATACGAGAGTGAGGTGAGGGAGAGTGTTGCTAAGTCAAGGCCCTATCACCAAACCCTAGAATCAGGATGACCCTAGGTGTAGATAACCTAGGCCTGGGATGTCTCCTCCTTCTTGACTTTTAAAGGTAAGACTAGCACAGGGGAAGAAGCAATAAGAGTGTAGCAATGGCTAGGCTCTTCCGTCCTTCTTCAATGGCTGAAAATTTCTCTTTTAGGGGACATGAGACAACGACCTACTTGTGTGTTTTTCCCCTAGGGTTTTAAAATCAACAAAATTTATAATAAATGCAAGAATATAAGACTACAACCAGTCAATTAAGAAGTTTTGCAGAAAAAACACTTACATATCATCAAGAAATAACATTGCAAACCCTAGTTGTAAACCTTCCTTCAAGAGAAATGCCAAGAAATGCCCTCCTTCAACAAGTGTGCCTCACTTAAAGAGAAGAAATACCCAAGTAGGGTGCAACAATCAGATCTCACTAATGAGTGAGTGTTGTGTTATGTCAAAATGAGGATAAAACACCTCAATATATACTGTATCATGACCTTTAATTAAATTTAGGTCATAAAAATTAGCTTACAAGGCTTTAAACAAAAATCATATTGTTTTTACATTAAATGTTCAAATCAAAGCCCTAACTGAGCATAAGAAAGACGTCAAACCCTACTTAGGGAGACGTTAACCCCCTTTTTAGGGAAAATGCAACACAAAATGACAAAATGTTGTCCCTCTTTGGGCCTCCCAATCATGCCACACATGCCAGCTGCCCTGTCAAACTGTCACACGCTCAAGGTGATGTCAATGGCTCCTAGGTGACGTCCTGGGCCATCCAAGGGAAATGTTCCACTGGAAGTGGGTCAACCCCCCTAGACTGGGCTCAGCCAAAGTACCCCTGATGGGATGTCCTTCTTCTTCTCAGGTGCAAAAGCTTGGTCAAACACTGTCCTATCTCTGCCCCTGATGGGGTCCCAACAACCATTTGATGGGATCTTTATCCCCATGGAGGTCCGAACTAATCATCTCCCCATGTGTACCGGTCCAACTGGTACCTGTCCGTCAGGCATGGTCCTGCACATCAAAAAATTCGCCCTCCATGGGCCCATTAGTCACAGGGATCATAGCAATGTTAATCATGTCTCATCATTAATATTATCAGACATATGCATAAAAATCCTGATATATCATCCAATAGCTCAAAGATATTACAAAGACCTACAATACAAGGCTGAAGAAAAATACAAGACACCCTATTGGGCTAGTATCCATAAGGAAAGGAAAGTCTCCAAGGGGTATCATCCAAGCCATGTAAAACAAGGTGATGTGGATAAGGGATGTCTAGACATATGGGTAGAGTGAGAGACATGGATGCATGATATTACCTGTGGGTGCCTTTGTAGAAAGCGAGTTGTACCCGTCATGGATGCAAATTTTTCCAAGCCCTTTATTGCCTTTATTCTTTCTTTTCTTTATTTTCTTTTTCTTTTATTTCAAGGACTAACTAGAGGACACTGCCTTGGCATCATGACCAGAGTTGACAGTGTTACCCACAAGCACTTTCACAAAGATGTTGGCTCGTGATGAGACCCCCTTTCCCTTGGCCATGCAACCAAAGGTCACTGCCCTGGCGTAGTAACCAGATAGTGGCAATGTCATGCTGTTAGGTACCCATGAACATAATAGGTTGGCTCGTGATGAGACCCCCTATCCTCTTGGATATGTATTGTTTTGTTATTTTTCTTCGGGTCCCTCTTGTTTCTTGCTGAGAGGCTTTTTATTGCCTTCTCGGGGATCCCTGGGCAAAGCATCTCTAGGTTTCCTTTTTATGGATTTTATCTTTTACCAACTGCTTTTACCTTCTGGGCCTTTAGCCCCTTCTTCCCACGAGATAAGGTGCAACCCCACAAACAGATCATCCTAATGCTCGGACTAGGGGAATGGGACAGATGAGTGGGAGATAAGATGAAAAAGTGATGATATGGTGGGAGTAGACAATGGCTCTTCAGAAATACCCCCGGTGGAAAACCAAAATCTATGGGTACAGGCTTGCTAGGACACCCTGTCAATCCCCCCAACCATGGTCAAGTGGGTTAATGTAAGATCCAAGTAGTCGTCAGAGATAAAAGGAGTAAGATGCATATATCTAAACGTTATAATGATCAAAAGTGATACATACCATGATACCTGGACCAATTACCTCATGGAGCAAGAGCCTTCTCTGATACAAGACCAGGTCGATGGTGATGGATGTTGTTGTTGCCGACAAGACGAGTCTGATGAAAGAAAAGAAGGATGGGCCATCCAGGGCCATGCTCAGGTCAATCCTGCTCTCGATACTCCATGTCTAGGACCTGTGGACCTCGAGACATGATCTCCTATTTATCCCTAGAAATCAAGGATAACATATGGCTCCAACTTGGGGACATGTGATCACCGTAGAGCGCATGAGAACCTCAACATCTCTGGCATAACCTGCAGACCTACTCAACTCGATAGGGACATCAGTAACAAAGATGGGATGATATTGCCACCCTGCATATATAGATACATATATATAACTGAAATAAAACAATCAATATGCAAGTGTGAAAACAAACTAACATGAAATGCAAATGGTATAATACATGAAGAATGCCTACTTACCTTCA
>ML835480.1:60712-95957 GCA_009831015.1 Picea engelmannii | reverse complement strand
TCACATCATATCCATCATCATCAATAACACTTAAACATTCATAAAATTTACATTTTCACAATATATCGCATCATATCCATCATTATTCTAATACATTTAAACATTCATAAAGGTTCATATGTCTTAAAAGTTCAAGTGTATCATTTAATAGTTTCACTGTGAATAGAAAATAAAGGTGTTTAGGCCTTAGGTAATCCTAGTTGTCTAAGTCGAAAGGTGGTGTTACATACACCCAACCTCCGAGAAACATATTCTCGAGGTGGTAAAAAACGTGAGGGATAATCTTGTCTTAGTGTCTCGGCATCCTCCCAAGTAGCATATCCTGGACTATATTTGTCCCACTGGACCTTAACTTGGTCTACTAGACGGTTCCTGAGCTGTCAGACTCTACAGTCCAATATGCATAACAGTTCTACTGTGAGGGTTCCCACATCCGATACCTACAATTCCTTCCAATTTAGTTTATGTGATTCATCAACAACATAATGACGTAGAACAGATACATGAAAAACATTATGCATTTTATGCAAGTGGGGTGGCAGTACGAGACGATTGGCAACAGGTCCAATTTTCTCTTGGATTCTGAATGGTCCTATAAATCGAGGTGACAACTTTGTCCCCTTCCCAAACCATATGGTACTCTTATTAGGCATGATACAAATGAAAACCTGATCTCCCACTTTATAACTTCGGTTAGTCCTGTGTGCATCTGCATAACTTTTCTATCTATCATGTGCTTCCTTTAGTCTCTGCCTAATCTAAATCACATGTTCCTCCATCTCTTGAATCAATTCTGGCCCAAATGTTACTCAATCTTCTAATATTTCCCAACTCAATGGTGTTCTGCATGGCCTTCCATACAGAACTTCATATGGTGGCATTCTGATGGAGCTATGAAAACTGTTATTGTAGGCGAACTCCACCAAAGGTAGGTACTTCTCTCAATGGTTTTGATTATCCATGACATACATCCTAAACATGTCTTCCATGACTTGATTTACTCTCTCATTTTTCCCATCTATTTCTGGATGATAAGTTGTTCTTAAGTTCAACTGATTCCCCAACGCTGACTGCAAACTTGTCCAAAACCTAGAAGTGAATCTGGAGTCCCTATTTGAAATTATCATCTTAGGTATCCCATGCAAATGAATGACCTCACTTACAAACATGTCTGCCACATTAGTGACATCGTAAGTGTCTCTAACCGGAATAAAATGAGAACTCTTGGTTAACTTATCAACTATCACAAGAATGACATTGTGTCTATGAGATGTGAGCGGCAACCCCACAACAAAATCCATTGAGATGACTTCCCACTTGGACATAGGAACATCATGTAGTTGTAGGAGGCCTATTGGGTGATGGTGGTCAGCTTTCACTTGTTGACACTCTAGGAACTTGGTACTTGGCTTAGAGAACCCTTCCACAAATCTTCGATAATAACCTCCTAGCCCCATGAAGCTTCTTACTTCATGAGCATTTTTCGGCACTGGCCATTCCATAATGGCCTTTACCTTTTCTGGGTCCACAAAGATTCCTTCACTGGAAATGATATGACATAAATAGTGAATTTCTTTCTGGAAGAAGGAATACTTCAACAACTTCCCATACAATTTGTTCTCTCTAAATCAAGACAACACCACTCGCAAGTGTTCCTCATGTTCTCTTTCATTCTTGGAATAGATGAGGATATCATTTAAAAAGACTTGTATAAAGCGGTCTAAGTACTTCAGGAATACACTATTCATGAGGCTCATGAATACTATTGGTGCATTGGTCAATCTGAAAGGTACTACAACAAACTCATAATGCCCAAACCGAGTTCGAAAGGAAGTTTTAGGAATATCGCCTTCTTTAATCCTTAACTGGTGATACCCTGATCGCAAACCAATATTTGAGAATACCGCTTCTCCTTTCATCTAATTGAAGAGATCATCTATTCGTGGCATTGGGTACCTATTTTTCACTGTAGCATGGTTCAAGTCCCCGTAATCTATACACAGTCGTAAGGAACCATCCTTCTTCTTCACAAAAATTACTGGTGCACACCAAGGTGAGACACTGGGCCTTATTATCCCTAAGTTGAGTATCTCTTTCAACTGCATCTGCAACTCACAAAGTTCTGGCGCTACCATCCTATATGGTGTCTTGGAAATTGGTTGTGCACCAGGTTTTAGCTCAATAGTAAAATCAAGCTCCCTCTCAGGAGGTAACCCCGACAACTCGTTCGGAAAAACATCCTTAAAATCTGACAATACTAGGTACTGATCCAAGGAGGGTCCTATCCTTTCATTCACTGCTTCCACTACATATAGTCGACACCCTTGCCTCATGCACCACTTAACTTGCATAGTTGATATAAATCATAGAGACGCCTTTCTCCGTACACCCTGGATCTCTATTGGCCTTCCCTCGTCGTCAACACAAAGCACCCTTTTTACGAAACAATCTACCATAGCTTGATGTGCTTATAACCAATCCATTCCAATGATTAGTTCATACGTCCCAAGGGCAGTGATGTATACCTTCAACCTAGTAGTACATACCCCCAGTTCTACTAGGCAATTATCAACACTAGGTCCTACCGCTTGTTTTCCCCCCCAAGCCATCTCGACTTATTTAAATTCGTCGTGCTCGTAGGCTTCCAACCCACTCTTTTCTAATGAAAATGGTGAAATGAAACTATCTGTAGCACCAAAATAAAATAAAATTTTAACATTGATATGATTTAGCGTACCTGATGACTCCACCACCGTGGATTGATGTTCTACCTGACAATTATTAACCGCTGCGTAAATCTGGTGGCTGCAACTTGATCTTCCCATCGGGGAATTTATTTTTATATACACAAATCATGATTGTAACTATGGGTAATCAAGTTGGTAATGGGGTCCTCCACATCCCTAATAGGTAACACGAGATTGAACCTGTGCATTGTTATGTGAATGTCTCTTAAATGAGTTCCTTCCCCTGGAACCCCTGCCCCTACTAGTTGTCCCCTGAGATGGTCATGGACCTGTCTGTGTCATTGGTGATGAACAAGATGTTGCACTCGCTACCATTGAAATACCTGTGGTGATTGTCCTTGGTTCAACTCTATTACCATATGGAGGTGGTCTTGAGATCCCTCCCCTGGAAAATGTCCTAGGGGTCTTCCCCACGAATCCAGGATGATGTGGAAAGGTTGATCTCGTACCTCCATTTAATTTCATGTGTTCCTCCACATAACGTGCATTTTCCACTGCTTCTGCTACTGATGACAGTTTCCACATCCGCACCATGGCCCTTATCTTAGGTTTTAACCCATAGACAAAGCATTCTACATGTCGCTAATCATTATCCATGTATGAAACATATTTGACCAATTCCATAAACCTGATCTCGTATTCTTCTACAGTCTGGTTTCCCTATACTAGAGCATGAAATGCTCCCACCTGTTGTTCCTCATAGTAAGTTGGTAGATATTTCCTTTGGAACCTCTCCTCAAAAAGTTCCCAAGAGACGGTGTCTGGGGTAAGGTGCAACTGCCTCTCTAGGTTGCCCCACTAGTTCAAGGCATTATCTCTCAACTGAAAAATCATTATCTTCGCCTTTGAAGTGGACACATAGTCTCTTAAGGAAAAACACCTTGTCATGCCTTCCAACCATGCCTCAGCACGTTCACTGGCACGACCCCCAACAAACTCTGGAAATTTGATCTTCTACAGTTCTCTAGTGATGTCTTCGGGTGGAGGTCCTCCCCCTGAATCCCTCGATGCTTCAGGATTACCTGTTCTAGATGGTGGGGGTTCCACTTCGATCCCTATTGGTTGATGCCCCTTTAAAGTCTCATTTATGGCCTCCAAAGAGTGCAGAATGAGAGCTAATTCAGGTGATGGTGGTGGTGGTGTCTGTGTCAATGCCCCTCTACCTTGATTTCCTCGAGTCCTAACCATCCTGTATAATTGAATCTACATCGACCAAAAGTTCGTCAGGGTGAGTCTAGGAAAATTCACATTTGTGCAACTTAAACTAGAAAACAAGGTTAGGTGTAAGTTTTTTTTTTACTTGTCTGTAAATAGACGTTACACTCTTTAGGGGAAGTGGCTAGGTTAGGTTTAAAGCGTCTAAGCTTGATTTCTTCGCCTAAGTAAAGTACTGATTCTCTCCCCTTGCTAGCTACGCTAGCACTGTACCACACTTGCCAAATTCTCTAACTTACCTTCTTAGCGCACATGAAGCCCCCTCCCCCTTGAGGACAAATGCACAAATTCACATGTCAGCCAACTGTACATGCGGAACACTCGAGGCTTTGTTCAAGCAGATGGTAGCTTCCAATGTTGCTCCAGATATTTTCACCCTTAACACAATGATCAAAGGCTACTCAAAGTCCTTGCGCCTGAATGATGCTCTCAGAATTTTCCATCAGATGGAATTGTATTATTGCACTCCCAATGCACACACTATCAACTAATTGATCAGAGAACAATGTTTGCAGAGTAGGACTGACAACGCCATTCTTATTTACCAGGATATGATTGGTAGAGGGAATGTGATCTTTGAACACAATTAATCATTAACATTAATTAATTACTCTTCTATTAATCACATATTAACATTAATTAACCCCTTAATCAAGTGAAATAATTCAAATTAATTTTTTATTTTTTTAAACCTATTTAAAAACAAAATACCTAATTAAATTAATTAAATTTTTAAACTAAATTAAAACAATTAAACTTAAAAATTTAAAATTAAAATAAATAATTTTGAAACATTTATTTTAAAATAATTAAAATTAAAATCAAATAATTACATTTGAAATACTATATATATATATATATATATATATATATATATAATCGACATTGTGGGTCCTCGCATGAGGCCCACGTGCCCCCTCCCTCTTGTCCCGCTTGTCTAAGCCAAAATAAAAATAAAATAATAGCAAAATAATAATAAAATAAAACTACACAAACCCTAAATGAACCCAAACCCTAACTTTACTACTGCAATTTCTAATTCCAGCACACGGTTTATTTTTTATTTTTTTCCTATTCTTGCCTAGCTCCGCCCGTGGTCTCTCTCATGGCTCCTTCTTCATGGTTCAACGTTGGTCTGAACGCAAAAATCGACAATGCCAACACGACTGAAAATGGAAGAGCCCACAAACCCATTTGCTCTGCACTACGCCTCACACATGAATAACCTCAAGACGTCGAGTTGGTCTAACACACCCGTTTTAGGTACTAGTCTGAAAGGAAAGGGCATGGGTTTGAATCCCATTCTAGATAGTCCTTCAGAAGGTAAGGCCTGGACTATAGCAATGGTTTTTCTTTATACAATTGGGGGCTTTTGGCGTGTTGGTAAAAGGGCTCTCCTGAAGGCACTTGGGTTGTGGCCATAAGGCAAACGGGTTGCCTCCTCGCGACAAACAGGCATGTAGGGTATGAAGCTTGGCGCTCAACTCTAGGTTTTGACTTTGTGCACTGGGCTATGGCACGTTGGTGATTGTTGGTGTTGGACCGTTCCTCTAGTCGTTGGCTTGGATATCGAATTCCTTCCCGTTGCACACAGGTGACGGGTAGTGCAAATAGAACACCCCTTGTGGGCTCTTTCGTGTGCTTTGGTTCTTGGTCTCGTGCCTTTATTTGTGTGGTTCAACTCCCTCCTGTGGGTGCTCGACTATGCAACTACGCCCTCACGGGTTCCTTTCTTGGTGGCTTGGCAAAGGCCTACAATTTACTATACACACTATGCACCCATAATACTACTCCTGGCTCTTCCTTGGCGTTGTATGTGTGGATGTTTCTGCTTGGTTGTTTGATGTTGTTGCTTATTTCCAATACTCACATGGTGGGCATGTAAGGTTTCTCCCAATAGTCACGGGGTCGAGACCCATGAGGCCTTTATATTCACAACTTGAGACTGGCTGGAGGAAGCTCGGGTTTGATCCATGGAATATCCCAGGTCTTCGCAGCACAAGGCTTCCTTGTATTAACATAGATAATAATAATAATAATAATAATAATAAGGAGGAGGAGGAGGAGGAGGAGAAATATGTGAACTCTTTGTGATAGCTGTGAAGTAGTGGCGGCGCATTTTTTCTGTGCAGCGGACGAGGCTGCGCACTGTGATAAATGCGATGAAAAGGTATGTCTCACAAACCCATTGATCGGATTTTGTTTCAGGGTGGGCATGTGGTTTTCGTTGTGAAACCCTCTGGTTTTATGCAGATGTTTACCCAGAATTTTACATCAACCAAGTAGGACATGCTTTTATTCTTATTAGGACTTGGGTTTGAGGTTGAATTGTAGGCTATGCTAATATAATTCTAATGGGTTGTGTGTTAGTTTGTATGTTGTACAGGGATGCCTCTTAGGCTGGCGCACATGTCCTCCCATCCATATTCAATTTGAATAAGAGTTGTAGTAGTTTGTGTTCTTACTAAAGAAGAAAGCAACCAGAACATACAGTTTCTCTATAGTTTCTTGGGTTCTGTATCATATTTATCCAATACCCAACAAGCTTGGATAGCTTAGAATCCACGATGAAGAAGTCGGACAAGGCAATATGCACAACGGTGGGGTTCTTGGGTCTGGTGGTGGCTGCATTGGCCTAAATCCCCTCACTCATAAACCAACAAGCAGATTAGGGAAGGCTTCTACCAATCCAACTTATTGGGCAAGCTCCAACAGGACGATTGCCATATCAAAATGTTCTGAAATGATTATTTGTTTCAGAACTTTTTTTTTTTTTTTAAACAATAGCTCTTTTCCTTGCGTGTTTTGAAGTCATGCTTATCTATTCTCTCATAGAGTCATTTGACCTTTTGTTGGGAAAATGTCTCAGTCTTCCCTTGTACTATGACTCAGAAGTATAGAAGTGTAAGGTAGAGTGAAATGTGCAAATAAAGGATAGATTCCTTTTGTTATTTTATTTTTTTTTTCTTTTATTATTTTTGAGATAAGGGCTTGTATTACCTGGTGGCCTTTGATTTTGGGCCTTTGATTTTCTTTTTGTATAAAAATATATATATAGTTGTATTAGGTACCCAGGTGCTTTGTATTTTTTTTTTTTGTGCATAATAATAGATATATATAATATATATATTATTTTATATTTATGTCTATATTTGTGCTAAAAATTTTCAGTATGTATATTTTTTATTTATATTTATATCTGTGTAAAAAAAATTGTGTGCTTGGCTTGCAGGTTAGGTGGAGCTGGAGCTGGAGCTTGGCCCAGATTTATAAGTTTTCCATAAATAGATTATTTATACATCTAGCTATTTATGTTTATATAACCCTTTTCAAGGGTCTTACTTGTACAGGCCAACAGTTTTAAAGTTTAGAGGGTTTCAGGTAGGTTTTCAAGATTTTTTGCATGACACAAAACATAGCTTTTTGTCAAGAGTCAAGAGGATGGGTGGGTAGGTAGGCCCTTGGCTCCAGATTTTATACTAGAAGCTATGATACCATGTGTAATGGGTTGTTCAAATGGACCCTTAACATAAATTTAAATAGTAAATTCTATAATGATTTCCATTCTACACTCTATTAAGCATAATAACAATAACTCACTATTCAACGTAATTTAGAAATTAACAACATGATAACATAATTAAATTAATGAGAAGATCATAACAAATTACATAACACAACAGAATAATGAAAATACATACCTCTAATTGATGCTACTGTTGTGCTCAACTCAGCCCGATGCTCTGCCCAAAACTGTCTAACCTCCCAGTCAGCTAGGAACAGAGCCTATCCATCTCCCTAGCTCCAGGATTCCGTAAGGATTCCTAGCCCTCGAGCCCAAAACTCCCAACAACAGATGCTCCCCTGTAACAGACCAACAAATTCCTCAAGCCAAAAATAAGAAATATAGTTTTCCAATACAGTCTCCTAATATCCAAAATAATTCTCCTTGCCCCCAAAATCAAAAGTCCTCTCTCGAATGTCTTTTCCCCCTCATATCCTCCTTCCCATTCACCGCCTCCTCCCTTCATTCAATGCCATCCACCCTATCCCTCCATTTAATGCCAACCACCTTATCCCCTTCTCCTTAATGGTTCCCTCCTTCAATACGTTAGGTTTTCTTTTAGTAAATTAAAATTTATTAAACTTAAATTCATTACCCATATATTTAATGAGTTAATTAATTAATTAATCAATTAATTAATATATATTAAACAATTAATAATTCAAGACAATTAATTAATTAATTAATTAAACTTAATATACTTTAAACAATTATTTAACTATGACAATTAATTATTTAACTAGGGTTGTTACATACACCCACCCTTCAAGAAACTTTGTCCCGAAGTTAAAGTATTTTATGATACAAGGGAAAAGACACATGGTTCACACATTCATAACAAATAACTGACATTATTAGTAATTAAGCCAAGAAAACTCATACATACTAGTGTATATGTACAAGAAATGCATGTGTAGCTAGTACATACAAGTCTCATGCATGTACTAATAACAATAATTATCACCCTTATAGTAACTTATGTATGCATCCAATCCAATCAATAAGACTATTGTTTTTATCAAAGATAATAAACCAATGAAATGTTCGTGAATTCACTTAATTACAATAATCTAGCTCAACAATTTTATTTAGACAATTGTGGTTTAGTTACGTAATTATGAATATTCAGATATACACATTTTCTTTTTAGAAGGAAAAACAATAAATTCCACCATAAGACAAATATCCATACACTCTCAACTATTTCTACTCATCCTTCCTCCCTAACTTACTTCCATCTTCCATTCATATCCTTCCTCTGTTGGACTATCTTGGAGCGTCAACTATACTGACCTAACTCCAAATAGAACCCGTAATCGGAAGTGTCACTATCTTGACCAAGCTTCCCCAGTAGGCAACTGACAGTCATCATCAAACATCTAGGGGAGCATGAGCTAACACCGTCCTCCCATGACTCTAGGTTTCAGAGGATAAACGATGGGAAATTCCTCCACCCCTCCTAACAGGACTAGGGTCCACACCCTATAATGGAATATACAGTGGCACCGTGTTGCTGGGAGTTGTGTCATCATTTATTCAGTTTTGGGCAGTCTCACTACCTGAAATCCTGCACTGGTCCACATATCATAGAAATGCATCCAAACCAATATAATTTCACATACAAAGATTCATACCATATTGTTTCTCAGTCAGTGGTCACGACATCCACTTTCATTATCATTATCCCTTGGCTATTTCATAGCCCAATGACCTATAGATTAGTCTGTAACACAAACTCATACGCATCTATGCATTATTATCATGTAATTACATACAACTATAATCTCAATTCGGTATCCCCATACCAACAACTTTAACATCGAAGTTTTCAAGTTAGAAATAGATCTCATAATATCCCATAGTTCAATTAACATTACCCATTCATAGAATTATCATTTACATAATAGATTGCATCATATACAACATCATTCAAATAGCATTTAAACCTTCATAGGATTCCCATTCACACAATATATCACATCATATCCATCATCATCAATAGTAATTAAACATTCATAGAATTTACATTCACATAGTAGATCGCATCATATCCATCATCATAAATAACATTTAAACATTCATAAAATTTACATTCTCACAATATATCACATCATGTCCATCATTATTCAAATACATTTAAACATTCATAATGGTTCATACGTCTTAAAAGTTCGAGTGTATCATTTAATAGTTTCACTGTGAATAGAAAATAAAGGTGTTTAGGCCTGAGGTAATCCTGGTTGTCTAATTCAAAAGGTGGTGTTACATACACCCAACCTTCGAGAAACATATTCTCGAGGTGGTCAAAAAAGTGAGGGATAATCTTGTCGTAGTGTCTCAGCATCCTCCCAAGTAGCAGATCCTGGACTATATTTGTCCCACTAGACCTTAACTTGGTCTACCAAACGGTTCCTTAGTTGTTGGACTCTACAGTCCAATATGCATAATGGTTCTACCGTGAGGGTTCCCGTGCCCGATACCTGCAATTCCTTCTAATTTAGTTTATGTGATTCATCAGCAACATAATGACGTAGAACAGATACATGAAAAACATTATGAGTTTTATGCAAGTGGGGTTGCAGTACGAGACGATAGGCAACGAGTCCAATTTTCTCTTGGATTCTGAACGGTCCTATAAATTGAGGTGATAACTTTGTCCCCTTCCCGAACCGTATGGTACTCTTATTAGGCCTGATATGAATGAAAACCTGATCTCCCACTTTATAACTTCGGTTAGTCATGTGTGCATCCACATAACTTTTCTATCTATCTTGTGCTTCCTTTAGTCTCTGCCTAATTTGAATCACATGTTCCTCCATCTCTTGAATCAATTCTAGCCCAATTGTTACTCGGTCTTCTAATCTTTCCTAACTCAATGGTGTTCTGCATGGCCTTCCATACAAAACTTCATGGGGTGGCATTCTGATGGAGCTATGAAAACTGTTATTGTAGGTGAACTCCACCAAAGGTAGGTAATTCTCCCAATGGGTTTGATTATCCATGACATACATCCTAAGCATGTATTCCATGACTTGATTTACTCTCTCAGTTTTCCCATCTGTTTCAGGATGATAAGTTGTGCTTAAGTTCAAATGAATCCCCAACGCTGACTACAAACTTGTCCAAAACCTAGAAGTGAATCTGGAGTCCCTATCTAAAATGATCTTCTTAGGTATCCCGTGCAAACGGATGACCTCACTTACAAATACGCGTGCCACATCAGTGACATCGTAAGTGTCTCTAACTTGAATAAAATGAGCACTCTTGGTTAACTTATCAACTATCACAAGAATGACATTGTGTCTATGAGATGTGAACGACAACCCCACAACAAAATCCATAGACATGACTTCCCACTTGGAAATAGGAACATCATGTGGTTGTAGGAGGCCTGTCCGGTGATGGTTGTCGGCTTTCACTTGTTGACACTCTAGTCACTTGGAAACGAAATGGACTACATCGCGCTTCATGCCTACCTAGAAGAAGAGCTTTCTCATGTCTGTGTACATTTTCTTCACACCTGAATGTACACAATAAAGTGCTCTATGGACTTCCTTCAATATGATTCTTCGAATATCCTCATCTTCAAGTATGTACATCCTTCCCTAATATCTCAATAATTCATCTACTTCCAGACTATATCCTTCATACTTTGGATCTAATTGCTTCCCACTCTGGAGGTTTGAAGTAACCTTTAAATACCAACTGTCTCCAAGGAGTTATGTCAACACACGTTCCCTCAGATTGACTTTTAAGGGTACCAAGGAGAAGACACATGGACTCCTACTCAAGGCATCTGTGACCATATTCTCCTTTCCCTTGATATATGAAATACCAAAATCATACTCACTCATGAACTCACTCCATAGCCTTTGCCTGGCATTGAAATCCCTTTGAGTGAAGAGATGTTTTAAACTTTGATGGTCCATTTTGAGCTCAAAGTTTCTCCCCACTAGATAGTGCCTCCAAAGTTTCAGAGCTAGCATTACAACTGCCAACTCTGAATCATGAGTAGCGTAAAGCTCCTCGTGTTTCTTCAACTTCCTTGACGCATAAACTATCACTCATCCATCCTACATTAGCACAGCCCCCAACCCTTGCTTTGAGGCATCCATGCAGATTGTGAAGTCCTTTTCCATATCCGACACTCATAGAATTGGTGCACTAGTTAGTAACCTCTTAAGCTCGATGAATACCCTATCACATTCTTTTGTCCATTCAGACCTGACCCCCTTGTGCTGCAAAGTGGTGATGGGTTTCGCTATTTTAGAGAACCCTTCCACAAATCTCCGATAATAACCTGCTAGCCCCATGAAGCTTCTTACCTCATGAGCATTTTTTGGCACTAGCCATTCCATAATGGCCTTTACCTTTTCTGGGTCCACAGAGATTCCTTCACCGGAAATGATAAGACCTAAATAGTGAATTTCTTTCTGGACGAAGGAACACTTCAACAAATTCCCATACAATTTGTTCTCTCTAAGGAAAGACAACACAACTCGCAAGTGTTCCTCATGTTCTCTTTCATTCTTGGAATAGATGAGGATATCATCTAAAAATACTTGTACAAAGTGGTCTAAGTACTTCCGGAATACACCATTCATGAGGCTCATGAATACTGCTAGTGCATTGGTCAATATGAAAGGTACTACAACAAACTCATAATGCCCAAACCAAGTTTGAAAGGCAGTTTTAGGAATATCGCCTTCCTTAATCCTTAACTGGTGATACCTTGATCACAAATCAATCTTTGAGAATACCGCTGCTCCTTTCATCTGATTGAAGAGATCATCTATTTGTGGAATTGGGTACCTATTTTTCACTGTAGCACGGTTCAAGTCCCTGTAATCTATACATAGTCATAAGGAACCATCCTTCTTCTTCCCAAAAATTACTGGTGCACCCCAAGGTGAGACACTGGGCCTTATTAGCCCTAAGTCGAGTATCTCTTTCAACTGCATCTACAACTCACAAAGTTCTAGCATTGTCATCCTATACGGAGTCTTGGAAATTGGTTATGCACCAAGTTTTAGCTCAATAGTAAAATCAAGCTCCCTCTCAGGAGGTAACCTTGGCAACTCATTTGGAAAAACATCCTTAAACTCTAACAATACTAGGTATTGATCCAAGGAGAGTCCTTTCCTTTCATTCACTACTTCCACTACATATAATTGACACCCTCGCCTCATGCACCGCTTAACCTGCATAGTTGAGATAAAGCATAGAGACGCCTTTCTCCATACACCCTGGATCTCTATTGGCCTTCCCTCGTCATCAACACAAAGCACCCTTTTTACAAAAAAGTCTACCATAGCTCGATGTGCTTCTAACCAATCCATTCCAATGATTAGGTCATACGTCCCGAGGGCAGTGACGTATACCTTCAACCTAGTAGTACATATCCCCAGTTCTACTAGACAATTATCAACGCTAGGTCCTACCACTTGTTTTTCCCCCGAAGCCATCTCGACTTGTTTAAACTCGTCGTGCTCATAGGCTGCCAACCCACTCTTTTCTAATGCAAATGGTGAAATGAAACTATTTGTAGCACTAGAATCAAATAAAAGTTTAACATTGATATGATTTAGCGTACCTGATGACTCCACCACCATGGATTGATGTTCTACCCGATGATTATTAACCGCTGCGTAAATCTGGTGGCTTCCACTTTCTCTTCCCATCGGGGACTTTCTTTCTCTATGCACAAATCCTGTTTGTAACTCTAGGCAATCACCCTAGTAATGGGGTCCTCCACATCCCCAACAGGTAACATGAGATTGAACCTGCGCACTATTCTGTGAATGTCTCTGAAATGATTTCCTTCCCCTAGAACCCCAGCCCCTACTAGTTGTCCCCTGAGATGGTCGTGGACCTGTCTGTGTCATTAGTGATGAATGAAATACTGCACTCACTGCCATTGAAATACCTGTGGCAAATGTCCTTGGTGCGACTCTATTACCATATGGAGGTGGCCTTGAGCTCCCTCCCATGGAAAATGTCCTAGGGGTCTTCCCCACGAATCCAGGATGATGTGGAAAGGTCGATATCGTACCTCCATTTAAGTTCATGTGTTCCTCCGCATAACGTGCATTTTCCACTGCTTTTGCTACTGAAGACGGTTTCCACATCCGCACCATGGCCCTTATCTTAGGGTTTAACCCATAGACAAAGATTTATGCCTGTCGCTGATCATTATCCATGTATGAAACATATTTGACCAATTCCATAAACCTGATCTAGTATTCTTCTACGGTCTAGTTTCCTTGTACTAGAGAATGAAATTCTCCCACCTGTTGTTCCTCATACTAAGCTGGTAGATATTTCCTTCAGAACCTCTCCTCAAAAATTTCTCAAGAGATGGTGTCGGGGGTAAGGTGAAACTGCCTCTCTAGGTTTCCCCACCAGTTCAAGGCACTATCTCTCAACTGAAAAATCGCTATCTTCTCCTTTGAAGTGGATGCATAGTCTCTTAAGGCAAAACACCTTGTCATGCCTTCCAACCAAGCCTTGACACGTTCACTGGCACGACCCCCGGGAAACTCTGGAAGTTTGATCTTCTGCAATACTCTAGTGATGTCTTTAGGTGGAGGTCCTCCCCCTGAATCCATCGACGCTTCAAGATTACCTGTTCCATATGGTGGGGGTTCCACTTCGATCCCTACTGGTTGACGCCCCTTTAAAGTCTCATTTATGGCCTCCAAAGAGCACAGAATGAGAGCTAATTCAGGTGATGGTGGTGGCAGTGTTTGTGGTGTCTGTGTTGATGGCCCTCTGCCTCGATTACCTCGAGTCCTAACCATCTTGTATAATTGAATCTGCATCGACCAAAATTTTGTCAGGGTGAGTCTAGGACAATTCACATTTGCGCAACTTAAACTAGAAAACAAGGTTAGGCGTAAGGTTTTTTTTTACTTGTCTGTAAATAGATGTTACTCTCTTTAGGGGAAGTGGCTAGGTTAGTGTTAAATCATCTAAGCTTGATGTCTTTTCCTAAGTAAACTACTGACTCTCTCCCCTTGCTAGCTATGCTAGCACTGTACCACACTTGCCAATTTCTCTAACTTACCTTCTTAGTGCACATGAATCCCCCTCCCCCTTGAGGACTAATTCACAAATTCACATGTCATCCAACTATACATGTGGAACACTCGGGGCTTTGTTCAAGAAGATGGTAGCCGCCAATCTTGCTCCAGATATTTTCACCCTTAACACAATGATCAAAGGCTACTCAAAGTCCTTGCACCTGAATGATGCTCTCAGAATTTTCCATCAAATGGAATTGTATTGTTGCACTCCCATTGCACACTCTATCAACTAATTGATAAGAGAACAATGTTTGCAGAGTAGGACTGACAATGCCATTCTTATTTACCAGGATATGATTGGTAGAGGGAATGTGATCTTTGAACACAATTAATCATTAACATTAATTAATTACTCTTCTATTAATCACATATTAACATTAATTAACCCCTTAATCAAGTGAAATAATTCAAATTAATTTACTTTTTTTAACCTATTTAAAAACAAAATACCTAATTAAATTAAGTAAATTAATTAAATTTTTAAACTAAATTAACACAATTAAACTTAAAAATTTAAAATTTAAATAAATAATTTTGAAACATTTATTTTAAAACAATTATAATTAAAATTTTAAAATAATTAAATTAAAATCAAATAATTACATTTGAAATACTATATATATATATATAAAAAAATCGACATCGTGGGTCCTCGCATGAGGCCCACGTGCCCCCTCCCTCTTGTCCCGCTTGTCCAATCCAAAATAAAAATAAAATAATAGAAAAATAATAATAAAATAAAACGACACAAACCCTAAACGAACTCAAACCCTAACTTTACTCCTGCAATTTCTAATTCCAGCACACGGTTGTTTTTTATTTTATTTTTTTCCTATTCTCACCTAGCTTCACCCGTGGTCTCTCTCATGGCTTCTCCTTCGTGGTTCAATGCTGGTCTGAACACAATAGTTGGCAACGCCAACACGAGGGAAAAGGGGAGATCCCACGGACCTGTTTTCTCTGCACTACACCTCGCACATGAATAACCTCAAGACACCGAGTTGGTCTAACGCACCAATTTTAGGTACTGGTTCGAAAGGAAAGGGCATGGATTCGAATCCCATTCTGGACAGTCCTTTAGAAGGTAAGGCCTGGACTATAGCAATGGTTTTTTTTTTATACAGTTGGGGTCTTTTGGCGTGTTGGTAAAAGGGCTCTCCTAAAGGCGCTTGGGTTGTGGCCATAAAGCAAACGAGTTGCCTCCTCGCGGTGAACAGGCGTGTAGGGTATGAAGCTTGGTGCTCAGCTCTGGGTTTTGACTTTATGCACTGGGCTATGGCACGTTGGTGTTTGTTGGTGTTGGACCATTCCTCTAGTCGTTGGCTTGGATATCGAATTCCTCCTCGTTTCACACAAGTGACGGGTAGTGCAAATAGAATGCCCCTTGTGGGCTCTTCCATGTGCTTTGGTTCTTGGTCTCATGCCTTGACTTGTGTGGTTCGACTCCCTCCTGTGGGTGCTCGACTGTGCAACTACGCCCTCATGGGTTCCTTCCTTGGTGGCTTGGCAAAGGCTTGCGGTTTACTATACGCATAGTGCACCCATAATACTACTCCTGTCTCTTCCTTGACACCGTAGGTGTGGACGTTTCTTCTCGGTTGTTTGATGATGTTGCTTAGTTCCAATACTCACATGGTGGGAATGTAATGTTTCTCCCAACAGTCACAGGTTCGAGACCCATGAGGCCTTTATATTCACAACTTGAGTCTGGTTGGAGGAAGCTCGGGTTCAATCCATGGAATATCCCAGGTCTGTGCAACACAGGGCTTCCTTGTATTAACATAGATAATAATAATAATAATAAGGAGGAGGAGAAATATGCGAAGTCTTTGCGATAGCTATGAAGCAGCGGCGACACAGTTTTTCTGTGCATCTTACGAGGTTGCGCTGTGTGCTAAATGTGATTAAAAGGTATGGCTCACAAACCCATTGATCAGATTTTGTTTCAGGGTGGGCATGTGGTTTCCATTGTGAAACCCTTTGGTTCTATGCAGATGTTTACCTAGAATTTTACATCAACCAAGTAGGCCATGCTTTTATTGTTATTAGGACTTGGGTTTGAGGTTGAATTGTAGGCTATGCTAATATAATGCTAATGGGTTGTGTGTTAGTTTGTATGTTGTGCAGGGATGCCTCTTAGGTTGGCACACATGTCCTCCCGTCCATATTCAATTTGAATAAGAGTTGTATTATTTTGCACTCTTACCAAAGAAGAAAGCAACCAAAATAGGCAATTTCTCTATAGTTTCTTGGGTTCTGTACCATATTTGTCCAATACCCAACAAGCTTGGACAGCTTAGAATCCACGATGAAGAAGTTGGACAAGGTAATATGCACAGTGGTGGGGTTCTTGGGTCTGGTGGTAGCTGCATTGGCCTAAATCCCCTCACTCATAAACCAACAAGCAGTTTAGGGAAGGCTTATACCAATCCAACTTATCGGGCAAGCTCCAACAGGACGATTGCCATCTTAAAATGTTCTGAAATGATTATTTGTTTCAGAACTTTTTTTTTTTTTTTTTTAAAAACAATAGCTCGTTTCCTTGCGTGTTTGGAAGTCATTCTTATCTATTCTCTCATAGAGTCATTTGACCTTTTGTTGGGAAAATGTCTCAGTCTTCTCTTGTACTGTGACTCAGAAGTACAAAAGTGTAAGGTAGAGTGAAATGCGCAAATAAGGGATAGATTCCTTTTTTTCTTTTTTCTTTTATTATTTCTGAGATAAGGGCTTGTATTACCTGGTGGCCTTTGATTTTGGGCCTTTGATTTTCTTTTTGTATATAAATATATATATAGTTGTATTAGGTACCCAGGTGCTTTGTATTTTTTTTTTGTACATAATAATAGATATATATAATATATATATTATTTTATATTTATGTCTATATTTGTGCTAAACATTTTTAGTATGTATATTTTTTATTTATATTTATATCTGTGTAAAAAGCATTGTGTGCTTGGCTTGCAGGTTAGGTGGAGCTGGATCTGGAGCTTGGCCCAGATTTATAAATTTTCCATAAATAGATTATTTATACATCTAGTTATTTATGTTTATATAACCCTTTTCAAGGGTCTTACTTGTACAGGCCAACAGTTTTAAAGTTTTAGAGGGTTTCAGGTAGGTTTTCAGGGTTGTTTGCATGACACAAAACATAGCTTTTTTTCAAGATTCAAGAGGATGGGTGGGTAGGTAGGCCCTTAGCTCCAGATTTTAAACTAGAAGCTCTGATACCATGTGTAATGGGTTGTTCAAATGGACCCTTAACATAAATTTAAACACTAAATTCTATAATGATTTCCATTCTACACTCTATTCAACATAATAACAATAACTCACTGTTCAACATAATTTAGAAATTAACAACATGATAACATAGTTAAATTAATGAGCAGATCATAACAAATTACATAACACAGTAGAATAATGAAAATGCATACCTCTAACTGATGTTATTGTTGTCCTCAACTCTGCCCGATGCTCTACCCAAAACCATCTAACCTCCTAGCCAGCTAGGAACAGAGCCTATCTGGATCCCTAGCTCCAGGATTTCATAAGGATTCTTGGCCTCCGAGCCCAAAAATCCCAGCAACAGATGCTCCCCTATAACAGTCCAACAAATTCCTCAAGCCAAAAACCAGAAATATAGTTTTCCAATATAGTCTCCTAATATCCAAAATAATTCTCCCTGCCCCCAAAATCAAAAGTCCTCTCTCAAATGTCTTTTCCCCCTCATATCCTCCTTCCCATTCACCTCCTCCTCCCTTCATTCAATTCCATCCACCTTATCCCTCCATTTAATGCCAACCACCTTATCCCCTTCTCCTTAATGGTTCCCTCCTTCAATACGTTAAGTTTTCTTTTAATAAATTAAAATTTATTAAACTTAAATTCATTACCCATATATTTAATGAGTTAATTAATCAATTAATTAATATACATTAAACAATTAATAATTCAAGACAATTAATTAATTATTTATTTAAACTTAATATACTTTAAACAATTATTTAACTATGACAATTAGTTATTTAACTAGGGTTGTTACAATTCATAACATATGACAAATCCATTTTGACTAAGGACTCCACCAAGTCCTTCATTACATGCATCTATGCATGCAACAAAGTGTTCATTTGGGTCTGCAATCCTCAATATTGGAGCACTTGTCAAAAATTGTTTCAAGTGTTGGAAACTCTTATCGCAATCCAATGTCCACTGAAACTCCACCCCCTTTATTTGCAAGGAAGTGATTGGGTGTGCAATCTTTGAGAATCCATTAATAAATATTCTGGAGTATCCTACAAGACCCATGAATGATCTCACCTCTGTGACATTCTTCGGCGCTGACCATTCTCTAATGGCTTCTATCTTCTCAGGATCCACTGCTATCCCATCCTGTGAAATGATATGCCCCAAATAATGAATTTGTTTCTGATAAAATGACACTTTCTCAATTTGGCATACAACTGATGCTCCCTTAATACTTGCAACACCATCCTCAAATGATGTTCATGTTCTTCCTCTTACTTAGAATATATAAGAATGTCATCTAAAAAGACAATGACAAACTTGTCCAAATATTCTCGAAAAACACCATCCATTAAGAACATGAAAACAATTGGTGCATTTGACAACCCAAATGGCACCACTGTGAACTCATAATGACCATACCCTGTCCTAAAGGAAGTCTTGCTTATATCTTCTTATTCAATCCTTACCTGATGATATCCCGATCTGAGATCTATCTTTGAAAATATATTTGCATCCTTCAGTTGATCAAAGAGGTCATCAATCCTTGGCAGAGGATACTTGTTCTTAACAGTCACTTTATTCAACTGTCTGACGTCAATGCACAATATTAATGTTCCATCCTTATTTTTCACAAACAAGACTGGGGCACCCCAAGGTGACACACTTGGGCATATATACCCCTTCTTCAGAAGTTCTTCAAGCAACATTTACAACTCCTTCAACTCCGGTGTACTCATTCTGTAAGGAGTCTTTGACACTAGCACTACTCCAGTTATTAGATTTATAGAGAAATCAATGTTTCTCCTTAGGGGTAGCCCTAGTACCTCCTTGAACACATATTCAAAATCTTCCAGGAATGCATAATCCTCCAAATTTGGCACCTTATCCTTAGGTATCTCTGCCAAATGAGTTGCAATTAATTGACACCCTTTTTTGTAACATTTCTTCAGCTTTAATGCTAAAATTTCTCTAATGGTTATTACCCTAGGAATTCCCTATAGTTTCCTTAGTTTCCCTTCCTCATCCAAGCAAGTAAATGCTTTGTTATGGAAGTCTAGGAGAGTATGATGTTGGTCCAACCAATCCATCCCAATTAGACAGTCATAGGAACCTAAAGGCAAGATATTCAAATCTGCCTTCGTGCTCAATCTGTTCATGAGGCATGACTTAACCATATCGTTAAATTTTCTTCTAGATCCTGTAGCTAGCTGCACCAACCAGGATTTCTCGTGCTTGCTTCTTGGAAATTCCAAAATTTCCAACATCTTAGGGTCTATATAACTATGACTAGATCCTGAATCAATTAAAATAACAATGGTTTGGTTGTTGATCATACCTTCCACTTCAATCATGTGGGACTAATACTCTGCTTTCTTTTTGTCCAGGGCTGCATAAATCCTTGGCACATATCTACCCATGTCCTCCACTGTTTCAACTTGTTGTACATTGTGAACAACCCTACTTTTTTCACCTCTGTGAGGACAATCTCTGAACCTATGATCTCCTTTACAACCCCAACATTGAATAGGTGGTTGCCTTGGCCCTTGACTCCCTGTGTCAATCGTTCTGGGTTATTTAGTTTTTTGCTATCCTTGTGGGTTAGTTATGAAGAATGGTGGTTTAGCTCCCTTCTTCCTCTGATCCATATTGAATTTCTTATTGTCTTCCCAAGCCTTTTGGAAAGTTGGCCTTGCTTTCTGCTGATCATATATGCATTTATCTTGCTGTATGGTCTCCTCTAATGTCTTGGGATCATCATATTGTATTTTGTCATTGATGAACAATGGAAATCCACTCAAATACCTTTGAATTTTGATTGTCTCATCATTGATGAAAGAGACATACTTCAGCAGTTCTAGAAACCTTCTCTCATATTCATCTATGGTCATACTTCCAAGCTTGCGTTCAAAGAACTCTTTCTTTTTCTTGTCATAGTATCTCTTAGTCAAGTATTTCTTCTCAAAATACTTCTTGAATTCCCTCCAAGTAACACTTTTCTCTTTAACGTGCTGCACTTGCACAAGTTGATCCCACCACATGGAGGCCTTTCCTTAGAGTTGATAGATAACAATTCTACCTTCTGCATGAGAAGAATAATTATGCAATTGAAAATACTTTCTCATGCCCAACAACCATGTTTATGCATCTTCATCCTTCTTGTGATCACCATCAAATGTAGGAGGTTTTATTTTGTTCATTTATCCTTGCATCTCATCCACCCCAGACCTCTTATACCTTTTGACAGGGGATATACTTGATCTATTTCCTTCTCTCTTATTGGACTGCCTTGGGGAATGATGGTGATGTCTACTAACACTTATTTCTTTTCTTTTCTCATCTGAAGGCTTGTGACTTCCATATTTGCTTGAGCCACTCTCCTTAACCAATTTATTTTCTACTATATTCAAGCCCTCCAATAACTTCATGTTGAAGTCATCCTATTGTTCCTTGGCTCTCATAAGCCTTTCATTATCAGCCTTATGGCTTTGGACATCCTTCTGCAAATTTTTAATGGTCTCAGCCATATTCATGTTTTCATTCCTTTCTTCTCCATGTCCATTGGATTTTGTTCTTTCAATGCTCAAATGGAAATCCATACCTCTTCTCTCATCTTGTTGATTGTAATTCCCCTGTGCTTCTTCCATTCTAATGGAATCTGCACTGATCTGATCTGATCTAGTTGTTGTAAATTCTGCAAAATGTGCAACCATCGAAACTTATCAGGTTAACAATTCAACAATTCATGAAAAATATGAACCATTTTGGTTCCATATATACATCAGAGTTATCTCTACTGATTTCTCGGTGTTATCACCATGACAATTCTAGATAAGACCCAAGTCTTGAGAACATAGACGCACGGTGCCTTCAAAGATACATTTGGGAAAGAAGGTGGTTTTCCGAAACCACTTTCGCCAAGACGTGGTATCACGTGCTTCAACATGTCAAATCCCCCACTCATGGAATGAGCGACGACTAATTAGATCACCATGCTTCCCTCGTTCGATACTTCACATCCATGTGACGTCATCTAAACACCACCATGTAATGAACTCAAAAGATAATCATTTGAAATGGATTATCTGAGCATGGCAACCCAACACTCTTGTACATAGTCTATATGTGCTTCATAATTGGGATTCTATAACTACTAGTCCTCAAGTATGAAGAAATATGATTATCCATAAACAAAATAATCTCCAAATTTCTAGGCTTTCTTATTTCTGTAAAATCATTTCGGTATCCCCAACCTGAGATATATGGACAAGGCTAAATCCAGTGAGACTGGTTATTCGGGAAACATGCTAGAGTTTCCTATGAATAAGGAGGAAAGGGTAGTCACGCATATACTAGCGACTAAGTTTCGCACATAACCTACCACCAACTCTACATTGGAAGCCAAATTGAATCCCGTTATGAAGGATTTAGTCATCAACAGGCCAAATGCTAAGAAGAAAAGGAGCAAGCGGCAGAAGAAGGAGGAATACATAGTTGAAATGACCGAAAGTGTTGGAGAGAATCAATCGGTCTGGTTAGATTCTTTAAAGCAGGAGATCACTAAGATGAAATTAGTCTTCAACTAAAATTAAGTATGTTTCAATGAATTTTGGACAACTAGTAGTAGAGGTAAGGAGCACCAGAGATGATAGGCATGTTCTTAAATGACTCTTTTACAACAGGATAACTGTTATCATCCCCTTTTTGTAATTTTGTGATTAATACGATTATATAAATACAGAAGCATATTTTGGGTTGTTTATTACAAGATTTTAATTGGTTGTGTTAAGAGTCTTGTTTTCTTTTATAGTATGCCTTTTATTGTAAGCTTATATTTCACTTCCATCAGTCTGAATCAGAGGAATATAACACTTAGAATTCTTTTTAATTAATACTTCGATGCGGTTGTGTGTTTCTTTTTCCTCTGATATTATGCAAATTAAACTCAGACTAATCACCTCCCAGATGAATTTGTGCACACTAAAATTCATCCTGTACACCCATATTTATCATGCACAACAACACCACAAGGTAAAACGCGTTTCCGCGCACCTTTATCTACTATGCATTTCTTCTTCGTCACATCGAAATCTTGCACACAACACTTTTGCATTATGCGCCAATATCCACTGCGCACAGTTTTGGGTATCGTGCACTGATACTCCACATGCATTTCTCCCTATGAATTGCACCATGTCAAGGTTCAACATGTTCCATCATGCACAATAATCTGCATGCACCATTGAATACACTGTCGCAAGACAACTTATACTCATACTATGCGCGTACCACAAAACTCATCTGGGTTATGCAATACTTGTGCACCCCATGTGTACATTACTATGTGCGTGCTCACTGTGCAAGGATAAATTCAGCACATGCATCTGCACATAATATTCTTCTACGTGGAACCACAATTTACTGTGCACACTTGCACGCCAACATTTTCCGTGTGGTGCAAAAATTTACCGTGCAAACCTGTGCATCAACATTTTCCATGGACACTCCATGAATTGAATTTTGGTCACTTCGAAGTTATTCTTCTATGAATATTCACTTCAACTGAACCTCTCTGGCCCATCCAGGCTCAGTGTTGAAACTGAAGCTCTGATACCAATTTGTAACGTTCCCCCGACCACCCATAGGCCGGGGAAATGCCACTCCAGAGCAATCTCTCATGCTCTGATACCATTTTTCAGCATCTCCAACCTTAAACAAACCAGCCATGCTACTCTAGGGAACACTTTCGTTCTATTACTGCAAAACATATGGTAACATACCCAGTATTCAACTGAGCTATGCCACATAAATTTTCTCTTCAAACTGCATGCTACTTAAACATATACATACAACACTCTTGTGGAAGAATTACATATAAACGTAAACAAACAGATACATTATGTAATATATGATTTCATGCTAAAATAACAGTAAACACTGATATTCATCATATACAAGGAAATACCCATAAACATACAGACAGTTGTAGTCACATATATGATAAACTGTAACATAATCATGTAAATAACAATGCAACATATAATTTTATCATACGATTGGTACTTATCTTGGAAATATTTTCACCAACTGCGTACAGACCGTCCACGAACCTCCCAGCCTTAGACTACACTATTCATCACTCTCAATAGTGAGTCACCCCAGAGTTGGGATTGAACTCCACCCGGGTAAAGGGGTTACTAACTAGGCTAAGGCTCATGGAAAACAGGAAAGACTCTGTCTCAGGTGTTCACTCAACTAACAACCTATAGCCTCTCATTCTCCACATGCCTATCCCATCCAAGGAAGTGTGCCCCTTCTCTGCTCAATAATCCCTTGACTGCCCTACTTCCCTTCCAAGGCTTTAGCAACAGGCCGAACCGAAAGTATCAGAGCACTGTAGCTACAGTTTATCACCTTCAGGAATCAATCCCCGGCAATTATCTCGCTCAGAGAATTGCTCACGGGCCTGACAGCCCGCTTCTTTAATCCCGCTCCAAGCTAACTAGGTACACCAACCGGAAAAGGCTATGGAAATAGGCTCTGATATGGTGAAATGGATGTCTCAGGGATAACGGATTGCATGAATGAAAATGGGAATGGAATCATTGATTGGATAACCGAGTGATGGAAGGAATCACTGTGAAAGTGATGGTGAGAATGATGGTCAAGTTGCTAGTAAGAATCCTCGTGAAAAGTGACCAAATGAGCTAAGTCCCCACGATATGAATGCATGTCCCCAACTTGACACTTGTCTTGTTGGAGGCTACTTTGGTCCACTTGTCCCCAACATTTGAACTTAGGATAAAATAAGTATCCATACTTTATGTTTTAGGAAATATTGATATAATATTCCTTTTTGTCTTAAGCTCTCTAGTTTAGCCCTTTCCCTTAAATTTTGGCCCTCCCTTTCCCTAACCGGTGAAGTTTAGTCCCCCATCTCTTTTATTGTGGTTGGTCTGTGCGCAACGATGTATTTTATATTAATCATGAGACATGTACAAAATAGGCGCACTGGCCTTTAACATCTAGACACTCCGGCCTAATATCAAAACAAAAGCATCCCAGCTTATACTAACTGGCTCACGAGCCTATAACACATATCATATACATGAGGCTCGCTGACCTCCATACTACATGCACTTTAGTTACTGTGCGCAGTATCCAGAAATGTGTACACTACATCTTTTTACTACACAATGCATGCGTTCACTATGCCATGAAAGGTGCATTACAAAATGATGTCAAAATAGCTCACCAGCTTAAGTATACTTACTTTACATTTACAATTGGGTTCGGCCGAGGGATATTACATCCCCAGTTCTCACTGTATAGAAAAATGAATCGAGGCATGCATATTTGTAAAACGCACCGGGATTAGTCGAAAATATAAATAATATCGATTTTAGTATCATATGCATACATGTTAGTGGTGTGCAATGACTAATAGTATACATCGGTGCATATATATGTTTGACACCCCGAGGCGTTTTGTTTAATGATGCGCACAAAAATATTAGATTGTATAAAAATTTCATAATTTATATATATGATGATTCCAGATTTTTTTGTATACAAGATGGTCAATAGAAGTTCAAGGAAAACATCTTATTGCGGTGAGCACAATGGTAAGTCATTCCAACAAAAGAAGGAGGCAAGTTATTTAAGTTTCATTAAAAATTGAATATATTTGAAGTTTTTGTATATTTAAATTAATGATGTGCATTGGTTAATGTATGTCATGCAAAGCAAAAACTTGAAGAAACTTGATAATATTGTTCACAATCTGAGTGCAAAAGAGCACAAAAGATTTATGGAAATGTTGCAAAAAGATAAATTAGGTGGATCGAAAGGTAATCAACATGAAGTTTTTCTTTGAATTTTTACTAAAAAAGAATTTCTTAACATTAATTGTTAACAAGTTTTAAATACTCAATTTTACATTTTTTTAATGTTATGCAGGAACCGATAGCGAGGGAATGAAATCTCGTCCTAAGAGTACAAAAATTCTTAAGGATGTAAATGATGATAGAGGCTTGATCATCAGTTCATCTGGATTGGTGCTTGAAGCTAATGAGAGGAGGAAATTGTTTTAAAGAGCTTTGAGGGATATAGTGGAACGAATATATAGACGTACTTCCCACTTACAATACAAAAATCAATCCAATGACTCCAAGAATCAAGTTATACATAAACTACAAGAAGTGTTTATGTAGCCATGGTCAATGAGACCCGTGAGACTTGCAATAGAAAAAATTTACAATAACAAAAACGAATCATTTAAAATTTATTATTACTAAACATGTTTTTCTATAATATGTTCCAAAACTTACTAAACTAATTTTGTTTTTCTATATTTACTTTCATGTCGATTTAAAGAAGAAAAAAGTGTGTTTTATTTTTTATTTTTTATTTTTCAGGAAGATTATGAAAATTCCAAGCGACAAATGAGGGAATAACCAACACATGTTGGTAGGGATGTCCAAAAAAATGTACAAGGAGATGGTAAAATGAATGAACATAATTACATCATAGGAGGAGGCATCCCAATAATAACGTGTATCAGAGGTATGTGATCATTCATTTATTCTTGTATGTACATCGAGTTTAATTATCATATGAAATACAAATTTTAATTGTTTTTTTTGCAGAAAAGAAAAAGAAATGGAACCCAATCAACACATAAGACAAGACGACGAGGAAGAAAAGGGTTGATCGCAAAGTTTGTGACTACTAACGTTTTCAACGTTACTTAAGATTTCATATTTGTTGTGATATTTGTATTTAAATAATTAATTTAGACTCATCCATGGATGTCTCTAATAAGTGCTAACATACAAAGAAGAGACAACCAAAGAATTGATCAACATTGGGTTCAGTGAGGGTTGTGAGTATATGTTGAAGTATTAAAGTTTAATTGAACAATTTGTAAGTAGGCATGTTGTTTAGCTTCCCTTGTTTTATAATTAATGGAACAATAGGAAACCTTTAAATTAATTATATCGACTATGTTTTGTCATGGCATATTAAACATGCAGAAAACAAAGTATGGAGAAGAGCCAACATAAGATATTTTGACACATGGCATGAAGCATAGATTTTAAAGCATGTGGATGGTTTATGAATCACTCGTTGTTATGGTGTGTTTTTTTATTTACACAATCATGTATATACTAATATATAAATATAGATTTACTTATTACACTTTATTTCTATATTTTTAGATGGAACATGAATAGGTGGAACATCGAAAACAAGTTGAGCAAGAAAACATCCATTTAAATAACCAAAATGCAATATTGTCTATAATTGATCAAGAAATGAGGCATGCACGCAACTTGAGTGATGACAACAGTTCAAGTAATGAATGGAAATCAATATAATTGAATGTTACTGCAAGTTGTATGTTTTGGAATATCTATCTGTAAGAATTATTAAGAGATTTTTCTTAATGTAGGGGACATAATGTCACAATTGCATGAGGACATGCTACCAATAAGTGTAACAATTACATATTGGTTCCATTTTTATTATTGTGAACCTTTACATTGTCCCATTTTGTATGACCATGGGTCTCTTATTCATATATAATAAAATGGGTTTTTTATTTTATTGCATTGTCAAATGTTGTGTTGTTCATTAATTAATATGTGGATGATTTACATTGTTACAAATAACAAAGGTGTAATCTGTTGGATAACACATTAATTCAATCATTATATCAAAATGCAATAAATATAAAAAATAGTATTATTATAAGAAATATTTGATTTTGAGATGATTAATTAAACATTTGTAAAAAAAATAAATTAATTAAAATATATACATATTGGTGCACTATATTCTTATGAACTCACAAAATGTTCCATGCCATAATATAGAAATGTGTGTTTTTAGGGGGTTATACACATTGGTTTATATTAAGTATATTGAAGCGTCGATGCATATAACATGTGATAATATATATCATTTTAGAATTTTACGGTGCGCATGTGAGAAATACGCACTAGTCCTCTATATAGAATAAAAGCATCGATGCTTTAAATAACATAAAAGCACCAGTTCTTTAACTATAATAAAACATCGATGCTTTAAATATAATAAAATCATCGGTGCTTAGGAAAAAAGAATGGTGTCGACATCTCTCCTCGAATATTTGAAATTTTAGTACCTTTCAGTGCACAAGGTAATACAAGCATCGACACGTACGAATTATACAAGCACCAAGACGAACATGAAATAAAAACACACCAGTGTATTTATAAACTTAGAAAGCCAATGGTGTGTTTATAATCACACTACTTATACATTGCATACACAAACAATGTAGAATTGGTGCGTAAAAATTATAAGAGCATCAATGTTTCATACAACAAAATGGGAATCTAGGGCATAATAATTAAATGTACTAGTGCCTTTTCGTTTTATGATTGCCCCGGGGCATTTTATGTATGTACGCACTGGTGCATTTTTTGTTTTATTTACACACTGGGGTATTTTATGTAAGGGCGCATCAATGCCTTTTAGTTTTATGTACGTACTCGGGCATTTTATGTAAGAGCACTCCGGTGCATTGTAGTTTTATGTACGCACCGAGGCATTTTACGTAAGGGAACACCGATACATTTTGATAATAAAAGCACCAAAAAAAACCTTTTCTACAACCTCCACCCAACCAACTTTTTTAGTTATATGGAACATCCATTAAAACCTATGCAATCAATAGAGGAGGTTGTAGCGGAGGTTTTTTTTTTAATTTTGCCAAATTTTGTAACATTATAAACCTTCGCAAAAACCTCTGTTAGAAGGTGTTCTTCTTGTAGTGAAATTACCCAAAGAAGACAAAAGAGACGTGTACTCAAGTAAAAAGATATATATTAAAAATACAAGGAATGTCCACACATGTTCACTAAAGTGAGAGTTCAACTTAGACTCGTGTAAAACACAACAAAAGAATGTGAAAAAAAATAAAAAAATAAAAATGGAAAGACAACAAATAAATAAAAAATGGTTTTTGTTGTTATGTTTATATATTGATATTGGTTATATTCTTCCCTTAAGCTTGCAAGTCAAACCCATTGAACAAGGAAAATTTCAACAAGTACCCATGGCTCAAGTTATGGAAAGCATACCAAGTGATCTATGTGGGGTTTGGTCCCCATTAGGTTACAGGTTAACTCCATGGGACCTTGGAACTCTCATCTAAATAGGAATGTTGGGTTCCTAGAGGATGTTTGTTTCCAACTACACTCAAATAAAAGCTACACCATGTGAGCATGTTACATGGAGGTTACTAGGCATGTCAAGATGACTAGATCCATGATTTGGGTGTAGAGGATACCTCACCATCGATGCAAAAAAAAAAGTACACATGACTCAGAGTTTGAATCATTAGTAACCGCAAGTTTAAGTTGTTGTTAATAAGCTTCAATTGTTAACAATGATTCAAAATAAGAATTGTATTGATATGACTTGGTTTTGAGGCCAAACAAAGTTTGAATTGACTAAGAGTTGAATTCATTAAGTTTTTCAATATTGACTCAAATGCCCTAATTAATTAGGAGAATGACATTGAACACGAATATCGATCAAATCAAGCTCACCTTCCCTTTTGAACAATATACAAATATCCCAAATTAAACATGAACCTCATTTCCTACCCTCTTTCCCTCAAATAAATCACCAAAAAGTTTATCCATCCTCTTGTACCTTATAGTAGATAGTAAAAAGGAAGAACTGATCTGGATTATTTTAGGAACAATATGAAGGCAGAGATATAAAAAATAATTATAAAGAGATATGGAAAAGATCACGGTAATATAGTAAATCTCAGATTCTATTAATGACTATCTGAAATACAAAAGACTGTAAAATGAAAAATCACACAAGCTAGTTAGAATGGTGGTAGCTTATCTCTGAGAAGAGATGTGTCGGCTACGCTCACTCACAATAAGTCAATTACAATGAGGCTCCAAAGGTATTTTTAACATAAATAATAAACAAGAAAACCCTAAACATCCAAAAACCTAACCCTAGGAGATGAAGCACCAAAAGTCATGTGGGCCCCGATGGGGTAAGTTGGTACATCAACTTCCCAGGGTCATAACTTTTTCATACAATATTTGTTTTAGGTGATAGCTGGTTGGAAGGTACTATCCGAGGAATACACATGTTTTCATCACACTTTGGCTAAAGCCTACAGTGTGATTGTGGTAGGCCCAAAAAACATTATTTAGGGCCTCAAAACGACCCCAGAAGTTTAGGACTCGAAAAACTAGGAAAAAATTGCCAAAATGGAAATTGGGCTTTGACCCAGTGGAATAGGTGGGTGGCCATTGATATCCACCTGGATCATTCCTGCCCCCTTAGGAAGAAATGGTTTCCATTGCGTCAAGTTCCTGTATCATATGAGGAAACTTATGTTGAACCTGACTCTTGGTGAGCCACTTTCCCTAATGAAGAAATTGTTCTTCTTTGATGAACCGATAGATTTTGATAGTTTGTTAGCGAGTGTACTTTGTTTTGGTATCCATGATCCGATAAAATTTTGCATGTTATATGTAGGAAGGATTGCGTTATGTAGGGGCCAACTTCTCGACCACATCTGAAGTGTCCAGGAGAGGTGGAAAATATGGTCGGAGTAGTTCCACATTAAATACCAGGTGCAATCTAAGGAAAGGAGGAATACTTAATTCAAAATAATTCTCACCCACATCCGTGGTGATGGTGTAAGGCCCATATCGAAGTGGGAACAATTTCCTATGGGTTCCTGTGAGGTGTTATTTCTGCAAATGTAACCAAACATTATCTCCCACCTGAAATTTGTGTGGTACCCGATGCTAATCTTGGCGTTGCTTGTACTTGGCATTGGCTTTCTACTCAATATCATGAACTTGTTGTTGGATGTGCTAGATGTGCTCAACAAATTTGGTTTCCCTATCAGACTCTATCTGAGAATGGGAGGACTCTTCCTGTGTGGCTGCAATGGGTAGAGCTACATCAATGGATGCCAATGGTTGGAACCCCAAGCACACCTGAAAAGAGTTGTGGCCAATAGAGTTGTGGAGGGATCTTTTGTAGCTATGTTGAACATAAGGAAGTTTTTTATCCAATGTGAATGGATATTTGGAATTATACATTCGTAGGATATGGACAATCATCATGTTGACTACCTTTGTTTGAACATGAGTCTGTGGGTGGAAGGCAGTTGATTTGATCAGCTTGGTGTCGATCATCGACCATAGGATGGACAAAAAGGTTCTCAGGAACCTACTATCTCGATATGAGATAATAGTTTTTGGTATCCCAAAATGAACCCAAACATGTGTGAAGAAGAGCTTGGAGGTGGCCTCGGTTTTGATGGTCTTCTTGCAAGGTGTCAAAATTTCCATCTTAGAGAATCGATCAATGACCATGAAGACACGGTCATTCCCATGCTTGGTTGAAGGAAGACCGAACATGTAGTCCATGGATATGGACTCCCAAGGCCTATCCAAAGTAAGAAAAGGTGTGTATAGCCCCTGTTTCTTAATGGCGATCTTGGCAATGGTGCAGGTGGTGTAGGATATTACATACTTGCGAACATATTGTTGGAGTTTCAACCAATAAAAATGATTTTGCAATACTTCCACTTTATTTTCTACACCAAAATGTCTCGTTACCCAACTATAATGAGCTTCCCAAATCAGCTTTTCATGCTCACTCAAATGAACACAGAGGTGGATCAGATGGCATAATAACCCATCCTGGAGATGAAAGTTGGGAATTGTTTTGCATGTGCTCAATGTCTGATAGGAAGTAGTAAAGTCAGATTCATTATTGTATAAGTGTGTCCATCCAGATGTCTCAAGTCCACGGGAGTTGAGAACTATGGTTAGCACTATCACCAAGGTTCGACTGAGGCAATCTGCAACATGGTCGGTGCTACCCTTCTTGTACTAAATATTCAAGTGGAATTTTTGCAAGTACGTGGACCACTTTTGATGGCGGTCATTTTGTAACTTTTCTTGTGTCTGCATGAATTACAGAGGCCTGTGATCAGTGTGGATGATTGTTTCCTTCCCCGAAATGTAATGCTTCCACTATCGAAATTCTTTCACAATAGAGTACATCTCTTTGTCATAGGTGGAGTATATTCGAACATCATCGGATAGAGTTTCACTGTGATAGGATATCGGATTCCCATGTTGAGTGAGGACTGCACCAACATCATAATCAGAAGAATCTATCTCAATCTCAAATGGTTGTTGCAGGTCTAGCAGAATGAGGATTGGTGTTGATTAGAGGTAGGATTTCATATCCTCGAATTCTTTCTATTGGGGCGTGGACCACACAAACTTGGCCTTCACGCCACCCTTGGTCACTTGGATTAGTGCCCAAGCAATATGAGAGAACCCAAACACAAACTGTTGGTAGAAGTTAGCAAGGCCCAAGAAGTTGCAGAGCTTGGTCATTGTTTTCGGGACCGGTCAATTGCGGATGACTTGGATCTTGGTTGGATCCACATCTACACCTTGCTCATCCATGATGTATCTTAAATATTGTATTCTTTGCATGTTGAAGGAACACTTCTCCAAGTTGGAATATAAATTTTGTTGTCACAAGGTGCCCAATACCTGTTGAATATGCTACAAATATTCCTCCCAAGTTTTTATGAATATGAGGATGTCATCCAAATATACAACCACAAAGGAGTTTTTGAATGGTTGTAATATATCATTCATCATCCACATGAATGTGACCAAGGCATTATTCAAGCTGGAAGGCATGAACAACCACTCAAAGAGGACTTCTTTGGACTTGAAGGTTATTTTCCACACAACAGTTTGCTCAATCGGCACCTGGTGGTAACCTGACTTCAGATCAATTTTACTGAAAAACTTGTCTCCCTTGAGCTGATCAAGAAGATTATCAATCCAAGGAATTGGGTATCAGTTCTTGACTGTGACCTTTTTTCAGGGCTCTATAATCAATACAAAGTCTCCATGTCTCATCCTTCTTTTGTACTAGAACAATTGGGCTCCCGCAGTGTGGGGATCTTGGTCTGATGTGGCCCTTCAAAATTAGCTCTTGGATCTAGAATTTGATTATTTCATTCTCCATAACATAATGCATGTATATAGGGTCATTAGGCAGAGAATTAGTGGGTGTCAAATCAATTGATTGTTTTACCTAATAGTTCACAGGCACCATAGTAGGCGAGGTGAATATGTCTTTGTACTCCTCAACTATTCTGTACACTTGTTGTTGTTGAGAAAAGAGACCCTGTGTAGAGGTTTTGGTAGTTACAGTGACCTTTTGTTCACCTTCTGATCAAACCATACAGAGGAAAAATCTCCTGGTTTGAGAAACCACCTTCCTGCATTGCTTCACAAAGATAAAAGAGACCACAATATTTGGAACTACCTCTGGTACCCTATAGAGTTGATCTCCCAAAGTAATAATGACACTAGGGGGCTTAGATTCATAAATAGAATGATGCTTCCACATACATGGTTGTCCTAGCAAAACATCACAAACTTCAAGTTGGGAAACATCTCACAATACCTCAACTTTGAAGGTTTTGATGCCATAGTGTTGTCGACATTATTGGTTGATGCGGATGTCTCATCCATGGCTGAGCCAACCAATGGTGTATGGTTGAGGATGTTGTGTCATTATAAAGTTCAAACTCTTAACAACCTTTGTTGAGATAAATTTCTTATGGATACCATTGTCAACAATGAAATGGAGTGAGGTTCCATTCATCCACATCTATGAGTGGATAAGATGCTCCCCTTCTTCAGGCTCCTTCGGTTCCTCTAGCTAGATGTTTTTGGTAGTGATGGTGACACTAGGTTCTACATCAATGATCTGTCTTCCCTTTTCTGGCTCAGAATTAGAGTCTGATTCAACCTCTAGCCATGGGGATTTCATTGCATCCAACAACAACTGTTTGAAATGACATTCATCAGTATTGTGTCAATACCTTTTGTAGAACTCGCACCATTTTCCAGTGTATTTCTTCTACTTCTCATTACCCTTCATTGTTGGTGGCTTGGGATGGTTATCCTAGGGTTTTCCATCCTTTATTTGTCCTTTGGCTTGGCAGTTAGGGCCAACCTTAACATACTTTGGTTGTTGCGGATTTATAGACCCAAACTCTCGCTTATTCTGCTACTTGAATTTCTACTTGATTTGGACAGCATATCGATAAGCAGCTCCCAGTGATGAGATGTCTAGACACTCAATTTTGGTTTGGATGTACTTGTGCAGAGCCCCATGGTATTTTAGGACCAGATGTTGCTCAAAATATTTGATACCTAGCTTGGTGTGCAAGGTATGAAAATTATTTGTGAACTCTGTCACTATTTGGCCCCTCTCTTGGTGGAGTGTGGTCCATCTTGTGTAATAGTCATCATAACTTCCAACAAGGTAATATTGTTCCTTGAGGGCATCAATAAAATCCACCCAAGTGAGTCCTGGCCCAAAAATTCCAGACTCATCCTTGGCATGTTTCTCATAATAAGTCTCCCACCAATCTCTTACATGGGGAAGGGCCTTAACGAGCACGAAGGTGATATTTTCATTGTTGGAAAAATTATGGACAGAAAAATAACCCTTGTCACATACCCACTACCTAAATCAGATTTTTCTGGTATTCTGTCGAATCAGAACCCCTAAATATCCATGGAGGCCCAGCGTAAGCTGGCTCTTTCTGTCTCTTTCCATTCCTAGATGATCGCGGGTCACGATCACCGTTCAAATAAACGTAGTACCTCTTTCATATTTCATGCCTCGGTGCTGCAGAAATGTCGAGTTGTTTGACTTGGCAACCGTTGAACCCTGACAGGGCTAGCGATCGGCCAATGGGAACAAATCCCAACAGGGCTAGAGAAAAACCAATGAGAAACAACCCCGTTGCACGGTTAGGTAGAATACAGGTGGCAGAGAGGGATATGTGACACNCATAATAAGTCTCCCACCAATCTCTTACATGGGGAAGGGCCTTAACGAGCATGAAGGTGATATTTTCATTGTTGGAAAAATTATGGACAGAAAAATAACCCTTGTCACATACCCACTACCTAAATCAGATTTTTCTGGTATTCTGTCGAATCAGAACCCCTAAATATTCATGGAGGCCCAGTGTAAGCTGGCTCTTTCTGTCTCTTTCCATTCCCAGATGATCGCGGGTCACGATCACCGTTCAAATAAATGCAGTACCTCTTTCATATTTCGCGCCTCGGTGCTGCATAAATGTCGAGTTGTTTGACTTGGCAACCGTTGAACCCCGACAGGGCTAGCGATCGGCCAATGGGAACAAATCCCAACAGGGCTAGAGAACAGCCAATGAGAAACGGCCCCGTTGCATGGTTAGGTAGAATACAGGTGGCAGAGAGGGATAC